>CM028364.1:28377501-28647501 GCA_016624345.1 Platycodon grandiflorus
TCAATTGGGCTTGCATCAAAAAAGCCCGAGGCTTTTGGGCTAGGCCCGGCCCGCTCTATTTACTCGATGAAAGAAAATCTTGAGACATTCTCCTGTTCACGAGTGGTTAGCCAATTATGACAACTAAAATCAACTAAAAATATGACTAGTCTTTACGTATTTTCTTATTTAATCTCATCAATTTTCAGTACTAAATCTTGAGACATTCTCCTGTTCACGAGTGGTTCAATTGGGCTTGCAATTTTTTTACTATCAATTTGTGTAGTGCACAAACCCGAATGACTATATTTTTCAATCTACATGTACAACCTGACCACATCAACAAGGCTTAAGGATGATAGAAAGGGTACATAATCATGTTAGTTCGGGTTCCTTGATGAATTCACGTTTCTCACCTCGTAAACCATAAAGGATTCAAAATCTTTGACTATTGCTTGTGCTAGATATTACTTCTCTTTAACAATTTACAAGTTAAGAACTAATCAGTAAGTTGTAATCATTTCTTAGTTTATTTATTTTTAGACATTCTCCAGTTCAAGGGCAGCAGTGAATGAGCAGCTTTGAATGTCCAGAAAATGTGAATTATTTCTTTATTTTTCTTAGTTTATTTATTTTTCTAGGTAGGGCTTTTTGGCCCGATGGGCTTTGGTGGGCTGGGTTGGGCTCGACTTTTCTTAGGCCCTAGGAAAATTGGGGCCGGCCCGGCCCGGTCCAATATTAAGTGTTGGCCCGGTGGGCTTGCACTGGGCCGGCCCAGCCCAGTCCATTGCCAGCTCTAACATTAGGGCGTACGGCTAGGGGGTGCCGCACAGACCTTAGGATGTGCGGCTAAGGGTGCCGCACAGTCATTAAATCGTGCGGCCAGAGGGTGCCGCACAGTCCTTTTTTTTTTTTTTTTAAGTACTTCTGCAATCAACTATTTGATGAATGTATGGATGCTTACAACTTATACATGTCTTGCCTTTTCTCTCACATTGTAGCTATCCTTTCATTATTATTTCCTTATTCTTACATTACTTTGGTTTGAATGAATGCAGGAAGGACATATATGCGGAGGGTTACGGCTTCCGCTAGGAGGGCACAAAATCCCAACTCACTCGATGAAGCAGAACGGATACAGGGGCTGGTTATGTCTGAGGGGGCCGGTAATGAGAGGGCCGGTTATTCTGGGGCCGGTAATTTGGGGGCCGGTAATGAGGAGGCTGGTTATTCGGGGGCTGGTTATGATGAAGATGAAGAAGATGGTGATAATGAAAGGGCCGGTGATCAAGGAGCTGGTGATGACACGTTGCCTGAAGAAGAAGCCCCATTTCCAGGTGGGCCGGTTAATGGTTCACTACTAGTTACGTACAATACGCACGTAGCTAGATATATTTGGAATGGGATAAAACGACCAGTTCTGAAGATGTAAAATCACACTAATAAGTTGTTGAGTTGGTCGGTTCTGCTTACAGATGAGCAACAGCTGGAGAGTAGGTGGTGGGATATTGTGCTGAGGTCTGGACTATTTACGCTGACTATGTGTTCTTATAAGGAGTCATCGAAAGCATTGGTTGCTGCTTTTGTTGAACGATGGCATCCGGAGACGAACACCTTCCATTTACCATTTGGTGAGATGACAATCACCTTGGATGACGTATTTTGTCTTACCGGTCTTCCAATAAAGGGGAGGCCTGTTGTTTATACACGGACGTTGGGATATAATACTGAGGAGCTTGGGCGGATTCATTTGCAAAATGCTGAGGTGCTTGAGGGCATCCATGGTAGGAGAGGCTGCTCTTTCAAGTTAGAGTGGCTTCGTCGTAGGTTCCAAGAAGAAGTTACAAGTGATAATGATGCTATGCAGACTAGTGCTGCTAAGGCATATTTATTGTACATTTTCGGCTGCACCATTTTTGGTGACAAGAGTGGGAATCTAGTTCCTGGTGCCAATATGAAATTTCTGGACAATGTCGATAAGATACCGAAGTATGCATGGGGAGCTGCAACCCTTGCCTATTTATATCGACAATTGGGCATGGCATCTCGTCAGTCATGTTATGTACAAACAGTCTGTTGCACATATCTCCTTCAGACTTAGCATTTTTTCTAAATTTTTCATATCAAGTTCAATTTCATTTTTTCTAAATTTTTCATAACATTTAAGTTAAACTTTACTATTCTAATACAATAGGTGTACGCTTGTTGCTAACACGACTATTTCCTACACTTTTACTGTACTTAGCCCATCGTTCACTATAAATTGTATTTCACCCTTTAGCCATGGCTTGTTTATAATCAGTCCATCCGCTTGCGATTGGTGGTAATGGGGAATCATCGCGCAAGAAGACCTATACAAATTCAAAAATTATATCAGTAATTTAACAATTATATTAGATAAATAATAGACGATATTCATACAAAATGTGAGTTTTATACCTGAATATAATGGTCCCCGTTCACGAATGCAATACAGATCAACTTTGGTTCGTCGGGGGCTTCGGCTCTCAACGGTAAATACGTCAAAGATGAAGTATTTGAAAATACAACAAAGCACACATTGTAGAATGATGCTACTAAGTAACCCATCTCCGGAGTCTGAAACCAATGTTGCTTTGGTGCAAAGTCAGCGTAGCAATTGAGCATACTTTCAACTAATGCAACCGATCCGCATTCCATGAAAACATCTTCATACATGAACACAATAGAGGGTCTACACCTGTTTCAGGAATAGCAACCATTTCATCGTATATCTTGTTCAATGCATCCACCGACACCATACCTCGGAGCGACCTAAATACATTTGACTTGAATTTATGTTGGACGACATTCCTACTCTTCTCGAATGAATCCTTTATTGTAACGTGTGATGTTTCAATGAGCGTGTGAATCTGTCGCCAACATGTGTCAAAGTTACCTTGGCTCGATCCGAGCTGTCTTTTCAACATTGCGTGCTGACTCTCCACCCTGAAAAATAAGATACAGTATGTAAGATTTTGAAATATGAAAAAGTTATGAAAGCTACATTTTATTTAAATATACCTATTCGTTGTGTTATTGTCATAATGCATGACATTATCAGTCCAACAAGCCACAAATCTCTCCTTATACGGCAACAATCATTGGTCCATTACATACTTTACCGCAGGCATGAATTCCTTGAATTGAGATTGTAGTCTTTTAAGTCCCTCTTCAAATTCTGTCTCAGTCACTGAAATCACTAATACATTCTAAGAGAGATTAAACGCATCCCATTTCTTTTTCGAGCCTAGCAATTTCTTGCAATTCGCCAAAACATTCCTATTTATATGCCATCGACAAAGAAAATTTATCGACGTGGGGAACGTTTTCTCAATTGCATTCATTAAAGCCTTTTCCCTATCGGTCAAAATAACAGTGGGCAAGGAAGATTGGTGCATTAGTGATTTCAATATTGTCAAGGCCCATGTATAGTTCTCTTCCAGCTCGCACTCCAAAATTGCGACTGCAATCAGAAATGTGATCTGTGTAGATGTCACACCAACAATCTCCAACAATGGTAACTTGTACCTGTTTGTCTTATAAGTGCAATCCATGAAGATGACTTTCGGAAAACACCTCAACAAGTCATTGCTCTTTGGGTGAGCCCAAAAAAGATTCTTCACAATGTTAGTCAATTCGCAGCGTTTATCGTAGAAGGTATAACCATGCTCCTTCAACTTGAATATAAGTTGTTGCATTTCAGATCGACCATCACGCTCATTAACTCTATTCTTTGTCCGAGCATTGTAGATTGTCTTTATTGTTGACTTATTTCCCTCAAATCTTTGTTTCAGCCCAAATAATATGTCCTTGGGCTTAGTATTGCCCTTGGAAAAATCAATAACAAAGGTCTCCTCAGATTTCTGCAATCGACCTATATATGAGTGACCCTCCATGTGATCAGCGGTTGGATGATTGTGTTTACCACATTCAACCTCTAATGCCCATTCATCAATCGAGACTTGCTTCCCTCTCAAACGGAATGGGCAACCACACTTCTTAGTTCCGGTTTCTCTCTTCCTTTTCCCTTTACCTACCACATCATCGACATTTTCAACCTTTTCTTCTTTATCAATTTGTAATGATGATGACCCAATCTTGACCTTTTCTTTATATACACCACTACGTTCACAAATCAATAACAACCGAGCTCGTTTCTTACCAGCACCACTGTCCAACCTACCGATGATGATCACAATGCCATGCTCCCCGTCCTCTAGCTTGCACCCATTCAATCAATTTATTCCGAGATATAAAACATTCTTGAGTTGTGAACACATCCGTGAAATCAACATCGAGGGCTTCGTCGTTCACAATATGTTCAAATGCAATAATCTCTTCATTATTAGGACTAAGAACTCACAATATGTTCAAATGCAACAATCTCTTCATTATTAGGACTAAGAACACTGGGCTCCGTAGTTAACGTGTTTGAATCCTGTTAAACATTACAAAAAAAAAATCAAAATTTTTTTTTGTTACTGTGCGGCAGGACCTGTTGCACACTCTATAGTGTGTGCGGCAGGACCCTGTTGCACACTCTATAGAGTGTGCGGCAGGTTCAGGTCGCACACTCTTAAGATTGTGCGGTAGTGTCCTGTCGCACACGACGACCCAGCAGCCCGATTTTTTTGAATTTTTTTTCATTTTTAACATAAATTAAACTGTAAAATGACTACAAAATGAGTTGTAGTACTTACACAATTCATCTCTTCCACTTCTTTGTGCTCCTTTTCATCAATGTGGATCGATTTATTGATAGGGTTTGAATTTTTTGCATCCATTTTTGGTGTTGAGTTTTAAGAAAATTTGTTCAAAATGAGGAAGGTGAGGAAGGGGGTGGGAGTAATAGGAGATGGGGGTATACTTAGTAGTTTTAGGGTTCTAAAAAATCAAGAGGGGGGTGGACTTAGTAATGGAATTATTTTAAGGGTAATATAGTCTTTTTAAATTGTAGCAATTTTGTAATAATAGTAAGGGGGTATACTTAGCAATTTTGGGGGTGAGAATAGCAGTACTCTTTATGAAGTGAGTTAAATGAAGGGCAAATGAGAAATGATATTAGGTACTCTAGCTTATGGTATTATTATGGAGTAACTTCCAGTAACATGGTCGTTAAATTAAATTTACTTAAATCTTTACATTATAAAATTTAATTTGTTCTCTTATAAATAATTATATGGACAAGGCTTGTAAATTTAACTCGTATGAATACCATAAATTTGAGCTCGTAATATCAGATTTATTTTTCTAATTTAGTCTCTTGATCCAAAATTAATTGTAAAATGACAGGAATAAAAAGAAATTACAATTTTTTCATCTAGGTGTTTAGTATGTAATGTTACTTATTATAGATCAAGATATATCTCTAGTTTGCTAAGTCGTATGATAGATAACAAATTATATTCTTGCCACATAGGTTAGAATAAGGCTACGTTTGTTTCAAGAAAAATAATTTTTGAAAAATATTTTCTTTATTTTTTGGTGTTTGGTAATATTTAAAAAATGTAAACAATTTTACAAGTCAACGGAAAATGAAGTTTTTTTTTTTAGAAAAATGACTTACGGATTTCATTTTTGTAAGTCATTTTTCAAAATTTGTTCATTCTAATATTTTCCTAGTATCACCATTGCATATTTGGATGTGGTATATTTATTTCTAACTTTTCTTTCAAGAAAAATAATCATAATATTTTACCGTAATCTTTTGAAGTAGTTCTATAAATAATTTTTTTTTATATATCATTTTGTTGATATTGTCAAGATTTATAAAAAAAATTTATAACATTAAAGAATAATATTCTTATTCGTCCCAAAATAAATGTCACTTTTATTTATGATCACGAATAAAAGTAAATATTCATATTGAGCAAGAAAATAATAATAATACTACAGAATTAAGTAGTTGAATTTCAAAAATATTTCAACTTGATATTTCAATTAGAAATACTAAGTTAGAGTGAACTTGTTATATATATATATAGATATATATATATATATATATATATTGTTTGAAAGTCTTAGTTAGTTGATTTAAAAATTTAAACTATTTTCTTAATTTTTAAATATAACATTACATGGAATAAAATATTTGGTTGAAGAGTACATGGAACTTCTAGTATAATGTTTGAGATCATAGAATTTCTAGTTTGAAACTGGAATTGGAACCTAATATTACCTTTTGCACTACTCAATTTTAATAAGCACTTCCTCCATCCTAAGATAAGTATCAATTATTTCATTTTGGAACGTTCCAACAATTGTCTTTTATTTTGTGAAACCTTTTTCAAGTCAATTATCAATTATGTCATTCTTATTTGTGAGAATGAAAGGTAGATTGATCATATTAATATGACACCACTAGTAATAAATTGGGGTTACTAAAAAAAATTATTTAAAGTCAAACATTTTCTTAAAATCATTGTATATTCAATATGGGAAACTAATTTTTGAGACGGAGAGAGTATAAATTTTCGTATGCATTCATGATATGTTTTCCGTAACATTTTTCATGTGTTTGTCAAACACCTGCAAATGTTTTCCATCATATTTTCAAATAATTTACCAAAACGTCTGAAAATAAAAACTTTCCATTTTTCAGAATCTATTTTTTAAAAATCATTTTTTGAAAGTTATTTTTCTCGAAACCTAAGATTGTTGTACAAAATTTTCCATTAAATTATCATGTCATGTGACAAGCACATATTCAATTATTCATGTTCTTGAACGTTACTTTTCCCTTTTTTTTTTTTCTCTCTCCTCCTTCTATATTTTCTTTACTTGGACACGAAAAACTAATAAATGGGGTTACATTTTTTTTACCTATGTAAATCTTTCTTTTAGAGAATTTAAAAATATTATATGTAAAGAAAATTTATATTTAAAAATATTATATTTCTAGTATGAGTAATGTTAGGGGTACTTAAAGAGTACCAATTTTTTTGCATCAAATGATGTGTTAGCTGATGTGATGCATTAATTATGATTTTTAATTTTATTTTTTGTACCACATCAGCTGACACATCATTTGATACAAAATTTGGTACTTTTTAGGTACACATAACATTACTTTTTTAGTATATAATGTAAGGTTGTTTATGTTAGAAAGATAAGAGGTTATCATAGAGTTTATTCTATAACTCTTAAAATCCGAATAAAATTATGACTCCAATGAATCTATTAACAATAAGACAAGTACAAGCAAGTATTCAATTATAGGTTATGAAAACTAATTTCTTTTGACTTTTGCACTCCTCTATAAGAAATATGTTTTTAAACTTGTTTATGAAAACGAGAATATGGGGTGGGAATGAGAAAGGCAAATTCCATCGTACGGGAAGGAAATGGGATTTTCAATTTCCCATCACAGGAATGAAATGGAATGGGATTGAAAATTTTATGATGGGGTGGAAATGAGAAAGGCAAATTCCATCGTGTATCCATTCCCATTGCCATCGCTAATAGTGTTGGACCAATATACTACCAACTTTGTTGTTTGTCAAATTTATGAATTAGTCAATGGATATGTATTTTTGTCAATGCCCCCGGCCCCACACAAGGATACATACCAAATTTAGAAATTTGATGAGTGATGACATAAACCTTTGTGACTTAGAAATGGAAGAATGTTACTGCACTTGGTCCAACAATAGAAATGAATTATGAGAGAATTGATATGGCCATGGCTAACATTCCAATCAGCTTCGGTCCATGCACTTCCTATCTTAATCTTAGACCATAGCCCTATAATCCTCGACACGGAAATAGAAACACCCAAGAGAAAGGAAAATTATTGGTTTCAATGAGATAATAATGCCATCATTAAAAGGGCAAAATTTGATCTAGTCCCCTTTAGACAATTTTCAATTGCTAAAATTCACTATAATTGTTTACTATAACATTAGACTCTACAATATATGTCTTTTTAAGAGATGAACTAGGAATGCTTGTTTTATCTTGACCGATGCTTTCTAACAATTTAAGTTGAGTAAGAGCCCGTTTGGTCGAGCGTTTTGGCCAAAACGCAGGGATAAAACGCAGCTTATTTACAAAAAATGTGTTTCAATACTGCGGCAGAAAACACAGCGTTTTCAAAACGCAACTGCGTTTTCAAAACGCTGGAATTCCCAGTTTTTTCCCAAAACGCAGGTTTTAAAACGTTCCTAGGAAAAAAAAGCTGCGTATTGAAGTGATATCCCAAACGTATTTATAAGGAAAGACCTCCGTTTTTAAAACACTGCATTTTTTAAAACGCTGCGTTTTTAAAACACTGCGTTTTGTAAACGCTGTACCAAACGGGCCCTAAGTGTTCAGTCAGCTAGATCAATTAGCAGTTAACCAAGGAAGTCAAATCATTCGGTGACTGAAATCATGAGCTCAGTTAGAAACCAAGGAAGACAATTCTGTCAAAAAGATATCATTCGAACGCCATTCAGTCACAAAATCTCCAACTGAAACTTTGGAGCGTATTCCATCTTCAGTTAGTTACGTCTCTAGTCTTACTTTTCAACTGATTTTATCTCTAATAAGTGCCTCGATTGATTCTCGAAAAGATATTTAGTGTACATCTTAAATATCACTCCCTTTGGTCTTAATAATTTTTATCCCTCCTTTTATCCTCAAAAATTGAAGTTGCTTCCAAAAGAAGTTTAACCGTACCTGACAGTTTTCAGCCTATTGATGTGACGTTTGGGAAACCCACGTGCCTACAGTCCTAGGTTGACCATAATTGCATTCTATATTCTACCAATCGTCAAAAATCTCTCTCTCTCTCTCTCTCTCTCTCTCTCTCTTCTAAAACCCTAACCCTTCTCTAAAATCTTTTTACCTCACCAACACTATCTACAAAGCTTTTCTCTGTACAAAGCTTTTCTCCCTTTATCTCACACACTTAAACCCAAATTAACTCTTTCATCTCTTAACAAAAATGTCAGACGACCTAATTGGTTGCATTGTTGACATTAACTCCCTAAACACCACACTACTTAGTCGGAACTAGTATCCATGCTCACTGTTATTGGACTCCTTCCAGTACTCACTTTTGATCTTCCTATTTTTAGTACTGACTTTGTTGAATCATTCTTCATCAACATGGTGGAAACACCAAATGCTGAACACTCTTTGACTGGAAGAATTCGTGGGGTTGATGTGGTATTTGATGCCACCACTGTGAGTGAAGCGTTTCCCAACCTATAATTAACTGGGTTTGTGGAAATCCCAAATGATGTGAAGCAAGTTGGATAGGTTACTCTTCGAGGCAACGTGCCTCTTGACAAAGCTATTAATAGGAACAAGCACAAATTCCAACCTCTACACTATGCTCTCGCAATTGTGCTTGACAAGTGCCTCATTATCAAGACGGGTGGAAGAGACAAGATCACAAAGGTTCAACTCCATTTAATGGAAGGTATTGTGCAAGGAAATGAGATCAACTGGGTCGCGGTAGTTGTGGAGTGTGTAAAGGAGAATCTGGTGAAATATAAGTCCTATATGCAGAAAAGTAAAAGTGGCAAGCTGACTCACCACTTGATCATAAATCATTTTCTTAGACATATCCCCACTCTGTGGAGTATATCTCTGCATCGAGGTTCAAGCAATACTCTGGTGCTGATATTGCCACTGCAATTAAGTTAAGCAAGGTAAGAGAAAGACCACTGCTAACATTGACTGATCCTCAACCCAATGCAGCGGCAACAGCCAAAAGAAACCCAAGGAGAGCTGTATCACAATGGGTTCAGCCAACTGAGGCTAGCAAAGAATTGACTTCAGTAAGGAGAACGGCTGAAGTGGTTCAATCGTATGATCAGCCAAGAAGATTTAGATGGCATCAATTGATTGATGAGCCAGCTGAGGATACCCACATTCCAGTCGTTATACAAACTGCCACCAATCTTTAGTCAACTGAAAGAGGTAGATCAGTTGACCAACCAACTGTGTTAGTAAGTCATCCATTTCAACCCTAATAACTTTATCCCCTTTACTGGAACTAATCCTCCTCCCCCAACTCTTCATCCCACTTTAGAAATGACAAGCCGGCCTGTAAAGTTCTTTAAACCCATTAAGAATCCCACCTTTCATCTTAGATATAATCTTTTATCTCCCTACCCACTCCCCATTCCTCCAAACTGGGTCTTTTCCATAGACCATCTACATCTATTAATTCAAAGCCTCCTAAGCTTTCATGAGGAAGGAAAGGATAGAATGGCCTTTGTGAGCACTGCTCTATACATGGACAATAGATTTCCTATGAAAACTTGGGGTTTGTATCCCTTTGTCCCTAATCTCTCTGACAATGAAATTAAACTGAATTATGGCAAATATTTTAAGCCAATGCCTCTCGGGTGGAACCAGTTCTATTTTGCCAACGATAGGTTTATCGAAGATGAGATAGTTTTCACTATTTGGGTCATTTTCAATAGGGTCTATAACCTCCCTAAACTAAGAGACGATGATCCATACCTCACAAGCAGACCAGTCAAAGATGATGATGATGAGGTTAACCAAAATTGGGAGGCACTAGACTTACGGGAAAAAAATTTCAGAGGTCACCAGATTAGCTTAGCAAAATCTGATCACTAGGTTTCAAAATGCTAGGCGTGAGCATACTGAATTGGTTAGGAGAAGGGATGCTTTGAGACAAATAAGGTCTACTGCATCTTGTCCTTCAAATTAGCCACCAACTGATATTTAGTCCCATGCTTCGACTGATGTCCTACCTGAAGCCCCAACCACTGTCCCAAAAATTAAACTAGGCCCGACTAAAACCCCAATTGCTGTTCAGCCAGAAGTCCCCACTGAAAAACCCTACTAATGACCAACCAGAAGCTCTACTAAAATACTGATGGATGCTCCAACTAATCACCCCACCAACCAATCGACTGAACTCCCACTAACTGGTTCAGTCATTCCCTCAACTGACCCTCGGTCTTCAGCTGTCCTCTCAACTGATGATC
Organism: Platycodon grandiflorus; assembly: GCA_016624345.1. Taxonomy (NCBI): domain Eukaryota; kingdom Viridiplantae; phylum Streptophyta; class Magnoliopsida; order Asterales; family Campanulaceae; genus Platycodon; species Platycodon grandiflorus. The sequence continues at coordinate 28,388,454 of CM028364.1, forward strand.
AGTCGGCCACCCACACTACTGAAGCAAGATTGTCGGTTAGTTTAAAAACTCAGAGCATTGGAGTTCAAACTGAAATAGAAGAAACTGACGAAGATGAAGAAGAAGTTGATATAGAAGATGATGGTAATGATACTGCTGATAATATTGTTGGTATAGCTGCTGAGGCTACTGCTATTGTTGGGCCTCAAACTGTCACTGCCAAGAGGAAGACATAACAAGAGGTAATTCGCCAGGCCATTCTAAACCATCCAGGCAAAGACTAAGTTTTCTCTTGACAAAGAAGATGAGGAGTCAATTCCTGATCTTGATATTGTTCCTCCTACTGACGTCCCTCATATTGTCGATACTGCTGTTGGTACTTCTGTTTCTCTTGCATGTATTGATGAGTTAAGGCGATAAAGAATTGGCTTAGTTGATGCAATTTGCCTAGATCACTCAGCACACTAGTTCAATCCAATGAAGACCTTCATGATCAAATTGCGGCTATTATTCCCAAGTTTAAACAAGAGATATATGATGAAGTCAAGAGGGTCATAGCAGCTGGAAACCCAAGGGAGGTAGATCTGAGTGACTGGAATACCTTGATTGAGTATCAAAGAGAAACTCGAGAAACAACTGAAGCGGCTGAAGAAAAGGCTTTTAAAGATATTCAGGAGGAGAGCAAGAAAAAGGCCAAAGCTGATGCATTAGAGAAGGAGAATGCTGAATTGAGGAGGAGGCTTAACATTCCTCAAGATACTAAAGACTCCAGCTCCTCCTCTGACTCAAGTGAAAGCAGAAGTGCAGTTGATGAAAGATCAAGTGCAAATGATGAAGAAAATGGATCCTTCAACGGAATGACTAAGGGGTGACTAATTCTTGTTTTTGACAAACTAATACGTTTACTCTCTCACATACATTTTTATGGTTTTTGATATCGTACAATTTATGGTGTTTTGGTGAAAGACATGTTTTTGCTTACTCTATTTGCTTAACTCATATCTTCCGCAGGAACAACTACAGATTTCAGTACTGAACTTATTTCAGTCAAATTTTTGCATACCTAGTTTTATTTTGCTTTAAGTGAATGACTTTAAATAAATATGAGGAGTTTTGTTGGTCATTACATTATTTACTTAAACCCATTCCATCTAAATGCATGTTAAAGTGTAATATTAAATTCAAGTTAATTATGTCAGTCATTAGTATGTTCATTATAAATATTTTATTGACCGATGAATCTTGAAGGCTTCCTTGAGAAGCTTCCTCTATTTAAAATGTTAGTAAAGTATACACAATCTATTTCCTTCACCAAACAAACATGTTTTTTGTTTGTACTCACTAACAATTTCCTTTTTGAGCACTATTGCTTCTTCTCTGAGTGTTTAACATCAAACTTTTTTGAAGATCATTAATCACCTGAAGACTTGTGCCTCTCCGAGTCGAACAAAGCTTCCAACAGCTAAAAGCTTCTCTACCTATTTAAAGCAATGAAAGTTGCAAGAAGAAGCACTGGAGCATTCAATATTCTTAAAGCATACATACCTATCTCAAGAGAATTCAAGTGCCTCAACCATACTAGTATTTACTAGGATCCTTTATTGTTCATTCTTTTGTTTTAGTACATTGCTTTTATTTTCAATCATTGTAATTGTTATTCCTCCCAATTACTACCTAGTTTTTGAGGAATCTTTGATTGCACGAGTTTGACTTGTTTATTGTTGAACAATCATTCACCCAAACACTGGTCTTGTTGTTCACTGATTCATTAGTGATCACTCATACTCATTAATAACATTAGTGCACTTCAAAAGTCAAATCTGACCAACTTGGTAGTGGACGTAATAATTTCATACTGTGAACCACTTTAAATACTGTATTTTCAATTGTTTTAGCTTACTCTTGATTGCCTTAAATTGATTGACTGAAGCTTAAGTAACTTCAGTTTACTTAAGGATCAGTCAACCTGAGATACTTTATTAGTTAGTTGCTTTGGCTGAACATTCTATTGTTATTTCTTCTTGACCAAAACAAATAAGTGATCCAAACACTTGATTAGTGACTGATTAATCAACTGAACTTGCTTCAACATTTTCGCTTCAAATTCTATACAAGTTTTATAAAAGAACTTATGAAAAATCCAAAAGAATTTTATATTGCTATTCACCCCCCTCTAGCCTTATCAGTTACCAATTGTGGACCTTTAATAATATTCAAATTTTTGCACACCGACCCTTCCAATTCAACCCGAATCGACTCCATTTTGCACAACTACCTCCCTAATCCCTAAAATCTCAACATTTTTTTTTTCCTTTTTTCAAAAGAGTATCAATAGTGGTTTCCCATTTACCCTCTAGTGACTTGAACCTTAAACCTATCAGTTGTAGGTGAAATGTCTTACCATCTAAGCTGCGTTTATTTGTCGTCAACAAAGACACTAAAAACCCTTATTAGCTAACAAAAATCCCGAGAATTAATTTTAAATCACATGTATATAATAAATTTTATAAAATAAAATGACTCAATTTTTAAAAATTACTCGGGTTTTTATAACTATGTCTAGCCGAGTTCTTTATGATATGACTTTTGTTTAATTATCGACAGTAGATAATTCATTACCACTGAATTATTGTATTATCTATCATGACTGTTAAAACTCTTTTTCTTGATACTAATTTTGTGGAGGTCAGATTTAATTAATATTGTAAACAATTATTCCATACAAAAATTTAAGTATATATTAATTTGATTCTGACACAGTGGTATAAGCGCGAGCCCAAATCGCTAGTAATGAAACACAAAAAAGATGGTGTAACCGAACTCACCAAAAAGGTTGTACATCAAAGACCATTATTACCCTTCATTTCTTGCTTGAATACCACTTCTATGATTACATATTTATTTTGTAGCTGAAATGTCAACAAATTAGGTTAAAGTTGTTAACATCCTTTTTTCCAAGGAACAACTATATCTCCCACTCAAGCAAAGCGCACTTGATAGTGACCTAACTCCTAAGTGGTCTTAGTAATTACCTTGTAAAGTTTGATCAAGTTTGCTTTTTGTGACACTTTTTGGTTTATAATTATTAGTCTCTCCTTCTAAAATAATACTTCATTCTATCAACCCAAAGAGTCTACTATTGTATTTGATCATAATTACAAAAAAAACTTAAGTATAATTAAAATAATTACAATACAAGTGAAGGGTAAAGATAAAAGATTATGAAAATTATAAGCATAATGTTTTTAAAAGTGGAGTCTTTAAGTGAAAATCTCAAAATAATATAGTAGACACTTTGTCTGGAATGGAGGGAGTAAGTATTTTTATTAAATTTACACGAGTTTTAAGAAAAAGAGTTAACTTTATGCAATTTTTTAAAAAGAAAATCAATAAGCCCCTCTGTTTTTTTTTATCATCTCACAATTACTAAGAATATTAAAAATATTTTGTTTGAATATATATTTTTTTAAATAGAAAAAAAACACATATTTTGAAACGTCCCAAATGAAGATAGTAATAGATTGGTACCTAATTTTTTTCTTTTCTTTATTTACTCTATCTTGCCTCAATTAATCGAAAGATTTTTTTGGGCTACTTCAAAATATTATTTGACAACATATTAAATTGTTAGATAAAAACCCAACTCGTTTTATTATCAGGTGCTTATCAGGTTATCCATTAAATTAAATAAAACTATATTTTTGAAAATAGGGGGAGTAAGTGTATACTAAACTACATTGCAAAAGGCTTTCAAACTTGTACATATGCCTATATTCTTGTATATTACTCTCTCTATACTTAAACTATTATCTTATTTGATTCGGTACATAAATTAAAAAAAATAATTGACTTGATTATTAATATTGATACAGTGTGTTTTTTCCTTTAATGTCCATATACATGTAACCTATAATTAAAGTAGGAAGAAAAAATAAAAATAAAATAATAAAAGTAATGTTTTAAAAATAATTTTAAACAAAATAATTATTTAAAGATAAATAAAAAATAATAATAATTTAGAGACGAATTGAGTATTAATCAGAAACCATGGTACAATGTCGGTAGTTTTCAAAGAACCCAATGATTGCACAATTAAAAGTTATATGATCCACACAGCTCATCTAAGTGCCAAGATAATGTCTTAAAAGTTAAAAGGAAAAAAGAAAATCTTTTCTACGCATTATTTAAATTATAATTTATTTTTGATTTGTTATCGTATGATTTTTTCTTTACGAAAGCACCAAAAAGAAATTCAATATTAAATAAAATAATCTAAAAGTTCAGTTAATATATATCAGACATTATCATAATTGCAATTTTATGTATTTTTAAGATCTTAAAAAAATATTTTGATGCTTTTTAAATTAACTTTGTTATCGTCCAATCAAATGACTAAATAAAAACCCCAGAGCATCAAAATTAAAGTTTCTGTTTATGAAGTTTGGGATATATGTAATATGTAATAAATAAATAATGTGTAAATCGTTTCCAAGTGTTTAATATAAAATAATATTTAATGGTCGAGAGCACCACGATCAATAACAGGCTTACGTAATGGATTACGATCAATAATAGCACGCTATGGTATTAAAATAACTTAAGAAGTGAGATCTACTTTAAATCTACTTTATACTATTTTGACGACATATCGTTTCGAGTAGACAATATAACATGCCTAGTAGCTTAAAATGTATGGTCCATTTTAAATCCACTTTATGTTATTTTGTCAATATAATGTGTCGTTATTTATGGTAGCGCAGCTTTAGGATAAACATGTTGATATAATTATTTTTAGCTATTATTATTAGAGTAATGTTATGTGTGGTTAAAGTGTGTAAAAAATGTACACCAAAATTATATTTGATATTTTTTGATTGGTTAAATGATTTATGTGTCTTATCACTTAAAATCTCAACCAATCAAAAGATGTCAAATATAATTTTATTGTACATTTGGTGTACACTTTAGATGTCCGTGACATTACTCTCGTTATTATTGTCATTTTAAGTATGAGAATTGCTATTTACACCCAAAAAATTATTTAGTACATTCTACCCCAATATTTTCAATTCCTCAAAATACTAGGTACACCCCCACTAATTTTCTATTCTACCCTTACTAATATTTTTCCCAAAATACTAAGTACACCCTACCCCAAACACACCTCACCACATCCTCCCACTTCTTGGTACACCGCACTCCCTTCCTCCTCCCCCAACAACGTCTCCTTCCTCCTCCCCCTCACCCACCCACCCACCCATGCACCTGCACCACCCCACCCAACCTCACCTTTGCTTTGATTTTTTTTTTTTTTGAACACCGCCCTTCCTCCTCCTTCCCCCCACCCCACACATAGCCCGCTCCCTTCCCTTTTTTTTTTAAATAGTTTGTTTGGTATTAGGTTACCGAAAATCCATAGTGGTGTTCGGTATCCTTATCAAATATTACTATAGGTGTTCGACACCCCTACCAAACATTATTATGAGTGTTTAGTAAGAGTGCCGAACAGTCATAGTGATATTCTATAGGGGTCCCAAACAACCTAAAATAATAAAAAAATAATATTTAAGTTTAAATTTATAATTACATTTTTATAATTTTTATTAAAAGGTATACTCAGTGATTCAACGGGGATAAATAACAATTCTCTTTTAAGTACAGTGCGCAGATTCTAGATTCGATTCTTGATCTCCGCCCCCACACTGTTTAGTCATTGAACACTAATTGAGCTTAAACCACCGCCAACTGCAAAAGCCAAGCAGGAGGTTAAAATATCACCATTAGCAACTGCTTCCTCTGCACTTCTAGAGAGAGAAACTGAGAGAGAGATCTAGAGAGAGAGAGAGAATGAGGGAACCAGGGACGCAAGTGGCGGAGGAAACCGCACCGACACCACCACAAGCGTTGCTGGAGAGGCTCAAAGATTATGGTCAGGAAGACGCTTTTGCCCTCTGGGACGAGCTCTCTCTTGAAGAACGTCACCTTCTCGTCAAGGACATCGAGGTCATTCTCAACAGATCTCTCTCTCTCTCTCCCTCTCTCATTTCGTTTTTAATCGAATTGGAATCGATTGAATGTAGAATTGAATCCAAACTGCATCAAGCTCAAATTTGATTGGATTATTATACTAACGACAATGCTAATAATGATTTTGTTTTCCAGAGCTTAGATCTTCCCAGGATTGATCGGATCATTCGTTGCTCTTTTCAATCCCATGGTCTCTCTCTATTGATATACACAATTATATACGCAGTGGAACATGATTTTTTGTGTATACGTAATTGTTGATATTTATTAGTATTATGTGAATGAAACAGGGTTACCGGCGGCTGCAATAGAGCCGGTGCCGGAGAGTAGCGTGTCGACGGTGGAGGAAAGAAAGCTTGAAGACAGAGAAAGATGGTGGAAGATGGGATTGAAAGCTATCTCCGATGGCAAATTAGCTGTGTTACTTTTATCTGGTGGCCAGGTACTGTTTAATTTCTTTTTTCTTTTACTCTTCAATACACCTCCTTTCCATAAAAAAATAAGTCTCATTTTATTATTGGAAGAATGGAAGGTGAATCTGGGACGGTATCGAATCACTGTTTAACATACATTGATTATGTCTTTCGTAAATGATTGATTACATATTAAGAATACTGTTTAAAACAATTTTTTGGAATTTTGTAGGATAAGTATATTTTTATAAATCTTTAGTCAAAGTTTAATAAGTTGACAAAAAAAAGTCAAACTAAGACTGTCAAAGTTAATCTAACTTGACCAAAAAAGGTCAAAGTGGGGACTAGTTTTTGGGGAGGGAGTGTAATAAACCAATTCAGCTAATACACTTGATAATGGGATTTTGCTCCGCGATCGTTACTTTTACACCTTTATAGTCTAGTAAAAATTTGAATTATATACCCACTCTCGAATGTTAAAGTGCATTGAACGTTCAGTAAGTATAGTGTGATATATATGTTACACACAGGCCTTCCCCTCCGCCATCAAATCCATCCACTTGCACAGAGGCTTGTATTCGTGTGGTTGCAATTTATATGATGTTGCATTTGGGATGCCCACTAATGACAATTGTGTCCAAGAATTTTGACATAATGGAAAGAAGAAAAACGAAGGTTTATTATGCTTTATAAATATCGAATAGGGATGGCATAGTTCATACCTCGATTTTTTTGGGATTTTATCTGCATATAGGGATTTTTTATAATTTTATGGAGCTGTTGCAAAGGGATTTTATAATTACTGAAGAAGTATCAATAAAAGGAGAGCAGGAGGAGAAGAGAATTATGCTATAACATTACTTGTTTGAGAGTAGGAAGCCCCTGGCTATTGCATGGGTCGAATGATATCTTCCCAGCTCCTGAAGAGTAATCCTTCCATATGTAGTCCTACTTCCTATTTGGAATATTCCACGCAAAGAGTCCTGCTTGAGAACTTAAGCTAATAAAATTATGTGTTCCTTAGTTACAATTATTACATTAAAATTAAAATCAGGAAAACTATGTTAATCCTTAAAATTAAGGTAATTTGTGGAAACTATTTTGAAACCAAACTCTTTTGACTTCCGAATGTGGACTCTTCGAGTGGAACTGAAGGAGTAGTTATTTTGATGGTCTTTTCTTGCCCTCTAGAGATCAACATTTATTCAAATAGCATCAGTAGAAAGTAATCATTCAAATAACATCAGTAGAATAGAAACTATTCACAATAGAGCATAAGCCAGTGCTCATATTCACTAATTATGAACAAGGCTAAAGTAAACTTTGCTCTTTAAAGAAGTATGAAACAATCTAGAGAAGATATATGAATTGTTTAACTGTAATCTGCATGAAACGAGGTTTAGGCTTTATTTTATAACTCTGAATCTGGCGTTCTGCTGTTGTGCATCATTATTAATTGTGATCAATTTGTGAGACTCGTTCCAATAACATCCATTTGTGCATTGTCGGCCGAAGCAGGCCCGAGTTGCATACACAAGGTGTCTATTGCTTTCGCGTATTCTCCTTGTACCTCTGAGTTAATGTTCTTTTAATAGCCTTGTCTGAATTATACATCACCTTAAATTATGTGCACTTATGCTTGAAATTATACAGGGCACTCGGCTTGGGAGTTCAGACCCAAAGGGATGTTTCAGTGAGTAATTACTTAAAAAAAACCATTTACTGCATGTTAATATCTTCTGCAAATTTCTCTCATTTAACGGGAATATATGTTGTTCACTTGAGTTGTCAAACAGAAAGTTGACTTCCAGGTTACAATGATTAAACTTTTTTCCATTGCTTGATTATTATTATAGAAGAATAATAGAAAGAATTAATGGAAGAATAACTTATTGCTGTCACAAGTTTGTTTCCTACCTTCAACTAGGAATTTCGTCTACCTCACCTGAGGATGTCTGATAAATGAAATCTTTAAAAAGGAGATATGTTTATTGTTTCCTGTATTTATTTTGATCTTGTGTCTTAACCTTTCTTATATCACTGCCCATTTTAATAGCCCCCGGATTGCAGTTTCTACACAACTGAATATATTAACTTCCATGACAAATGAAGTATAACTCAGAGAGCAGTTTCATTGGTTCTCTGCATACACTTGGCCTTCACTTCATCTTTAGATCCCCATAGGAAAGAGGATTTGCAGTTGTTGGTAGCCTTGTTCCTCCTTAAAATTGATTATGAGAAGAAGTCTATCATACAATCCCTTACCCAACTCTACAGATCTCTGCAATCGGGAAAAGAAGAAATGAAAGGAAGCTAATGATTATCCAAGCATGTTGTCTTGTGCATTATAGTCATGTGACATTTAAGTGATCTTAGGGTATCAAGTATCTTCGGAAGGTATTCGGGTGGATGAATCCAAGGTGAATTTCTGCAGCCTTGGCACGCTAATGTGCTTGAGCGAGGAGTGAGACGGAGGATTGGCCTTGGTGAAAAGAACATAGGATCTCTTCCTCAAAAGTCTCAGACTCTCAGTAACAAGAGTAGTTTTGGGATATTTCAGCTGCAACGAATGTAGTTGGAACATAGGATCTGTGGATATCACCGACTTCGAACTCCTTTGCTAGCAGACCTTCTATTTTTAGTCTGTTGAACCAAGAACATGTGCCCTTCAACTGTAATACCATTGTTTTGCTTAGGTATGCAGCAAAATATACCTTCTATAATGCTTCATGAGTAATCTTTGAGAATCTAATGCCAAAAGAGTCATCTCAAGGAGCCAACAGCTCCTGTTGTTATTGGAATTGCTTTGAGAGTTCACCTACATCGACTAAAAGAAAATAAATTTAGTGTCGGCTGCCTGGTCAAATGCCACATGTTTCTCCATTCTTCTCATGGATCAGACTCCTTCCTTGCAGTTTGCCTTCCCTCTCACATAAGGAAAGCTTATGGCTATGTACCTTGCTGATGTCTGCAAAATTAGCTATTAAAACTCAGTTGATGTCCTTCAATCCTTGTGAAACCTTGTTCCCCCTTATCCCATTTCACGACATATAGTCTGATACTAATAAGAGTTCTCCATTTCTCTCCTTCCAAGTGAACCCAGCAATCCTCATATATTTTGACTATGTAATGTTTTGCTGGTTGGTTTGCTATGATGACTTAATAGCGCTGTCCTGAAGAAAAGATAGATGCATTGTGCAAAGGGAAAAATATATCTACGACATTTAATATTGTGCAAAGTTGATAGACGAGACTCCATACCACGTTTTAGCTTTGATAGCAATTTGATGTTAGATGGTGATTGGTACATGCTTAAAAAGAAGGCAGAGAGAAACATGATTGCTTCTCCCTCACAAGCGGTTCGTGTTGCTTGCATGTCAAAGTCACATAACCTCAATTTCTAACAGCTCAACCAGAAAGTCGTATCGTTTGTTCTTACCACTTGTCTCTGACTATCAAATTACCCCTTGTTTGGCTAGGATAGTATTTTGAAGCAGGTAACTTGAATAGTGTTACTTGAGGAAATATAAAAATTTCCAACATATTCCCAACTACTAATACTTTATACATTTGTTAGTACATTGATGTTTGACTCGGTTTAGTTTCAACATGGTAACACATATATCTCCAGTTATGCTTCATGTGGACTCTCATTTTTCACTCCATCTTGTTAGCTAATCTTTCCTCTTAGGATACTTAATACGGTCTCCGTTTCACCCAAAGAGTCCACGTTTGAATATCCTAATAATTGAGGGATATATAAGTTTCATTAGAGTTGGTCAAAAATGCTTGAGCGAAATGAAGATGCCTATAACATGTGGAGGGTAAAGTTGAAAAGTTATGGAGATTGTAGGCATAATTTTTGTAAATAGACTCTTTAAGTGAAGCATCCTTGAACTAATCGACTCTTTGCGTGGAACGGAGGGAGTATTAATATTCTTCATTTTCCTTCATTTCAGATATTGGACTTCCATCTGGAAAATCACTTTTCCAACTTCAGGCTGAACGAATTTTGTGTCTTCAGAGATTAGCAGCTCAATCCGTAGAGGGTAAGTTCTGTGTTTGAGTTTCTGATGCAATGTAGTTCATTTTACGAGCTATGCTGGCCTTCTTGTTTATGTAGGCTCTTCCGGTTTTACGCCGATTCATTGGTACATAATGACTAGCCCATTTACTGATGACGCTACACGCAAGTTCTTTGAAAGTCATAAATATTTTGGCCTTGAAGCTGATCAAGTAAGATCTACCTTTTATTTTTGATTAACTTCTTGATTTCTGTTTTTCCATTTTCCATCTTAAAGTGGAAAACATCTCGGGATGCAGGTTACATTCTTCCCACAGGGCACAATACCATGTGTTTCGAAGGATGGTAGATTTATTATGGAGACTCCATACAGGGTAAGGTTTCCACTTGTCCATGTGATTGTAATCACTGTTAATGTGCACTTACTGCTTGTACCAACATCTTTAAAAGAAGCATGCTTTAATTATATGTACGAGATTACCTATATCGTATTAGAGATAATTACATGCTATGAGAGGGAGGGGGATTGTGTCCAATATAGAATCATCAGGCTTCATATATCCCAAGGAAAAAGGTTACTAAGAAAACAGTATCTTGACCTGTTAACGCAGATACATTTACATGAAATAACACCACACTGATACAATTTTTTTTGAAAAAGTAGGGCAATGTGCTTTATCTCTCTCTCTCTCTCTCTCTCTCTCTCTCTCATTCTCTCACGATGCATTGGGGACATGTTAACATATATTCCACACATTATATAAATATAGTTTTGTATGAATGAACTTCAATCTGACATCAAGAAAAAAACAGTTATTTAGATTGTGATGAATATCCGCCACTCATTATAGCATTATTCATTCAAGTTGGAATAGTTGAGTATTTTCCATCTCATTTTATTTAAATCATTAGTTCAGCTGTTGATGTTTTAATCTGCATTTCTCTAAAATAAAATTGCATTTCGGACCCTTTGTGTGCGTCAACTAGTCTCAGCAAATACCGAACGTTGAAGAAAAAGTATTATATATGACACTTCAAACCGTGTTCGGCATGTGTCCCAGAGTGCCAAGAGAGTTTCAGTTTTGGTGCTGTAACTAATACACAGCGACAATCATGAAGAAAGAAAGAACGAGAGAGAAGAGAAGAGAAGAGAAGGGAAGAGAAGAAAGAACGAGAGAGAAGAAGCCGCAGGCCAAACTGCTGTATTGCGGTCGTTTCTTATTTATCTCTTAATAATATTACGTAACATATATATATATATATATATATATATATTCCACTATACCCTATCATCACAATGACATAAATATCCTTACTATCTAACACTCCCCTTCAAGCTGGAGCATAGATATTGATCATGCCCAGCTTGTTACAAATATAATCCACTCTTATACATGTAAGGCCCTTAGTAAATACATCAGCAAGTTCTCCCGTGCGCACATACGAGGTGGTTTCAAGATTTTGTTGAATCTTTTCTCGATCAAAATGACAATCAACCTCTATATGTTTAGTCGTTTCATGAAAAACTGGATTCGTAGAGATATGCATGGCTGCCTGACACCACAATCTCATTGGCAAGGCAACCCTAAAACCAATCTCTTCCATTAGTTGTTGTATCCACATAAGTTCACTGGTCGTCTGAGCCATTACACAATACTCAGACGTTACACTTGATCTTGCCACCACACTTTGTTTCTTACTTTTCCAAGACACTAAATTTCCACCCACAAATACACAATATCTTGTAGTTGACTTTCTATCACCCGGTGATCCTGCCCAATCAGCATCAGAAAATGCCTCCACCTGCATATGCCCATGGTTTGCATACAAAATACCTCTACCTGGTGCTCCTTTTAAATACTTTACAATTCGAATCAATGCGTTCCAGTGAGTAGTTGTGGGAGCTGACATGAACTGACTTACTACACTTACCGGAAACGCAATATTTGGACAAGTCACGACAAGGTAGTTCAGCTTACCAACCAATGTCCGGTATCGTTCTGGATCCTCAAGCACCTCCCCTTCTCCAACTACAAGTCTTACATTAGGATCTATTGGAGTGTCACACGGTTTCACTTCAAGCATCCCAACTTCCTCAAGCAAATCAAGAACATATTTCCTTTGAGACAAGAATATCCCTTTCTTAGACCGTATCACTTCGATCCCAAGAAAGTACTTTAGAATACCCAAGTCCTTTGTCTGAAATTTTGTCTGGAGACATGACTTGAGTGTTCCAATTCCCTGTGCATCACTTCCTGTAATCACAATATCATCTACATAAACAACCAATATAACACAACCACTGTCAGTTTGTCGAAAGAACACGGTATTATCACATGTAATCCTCTGTATCCCAAATTCTAACACAGCAGCACTAAATTTTCCAAACCAGGCCCGAGGGGATTGTTTCAACCCATTCAAAGACTTTCTCAACCTACATACCTTATTCCCAAACTCCCCTTGAGCAACAAATCCAGGAGGTTGCTCCATGTAAACCTCTTCCCATAAATCACCATGAAGGAAGGCATTCTTGACATCCAATTGATAGAAGGCCCAGTTGTTAGAAGCAGCTAAGGATATCAGAAGGCGAATAGATGTTAACTTAGCAACAGGAGAAAAAGTATCATTATAATCAACACCATACACCTGCGCATACCCTTTAGCAATTAGTCGAGCTTTTAATCGGGCAACAGTCCCATCAGGGTTCATTTTAACCACATACACCCATTTACACCCAATAGCCTTCTTACCTTGAGGAAGGGTTACCAAGTCCCAGGTCTCATTAGTCTCAAGAGCTTTCATTTCCTCTTCCATAGCAGACTTCCAACCACTATGAGATAAAGCATCAAACACAGTTTTAGGAGTGACAATTGAATCAAGACAAGCAACAAATGAACGAGAGGAATCTGACAAGTGAGTATAAGAGACACAAGAGGTGATAGGATGAACGCAAGAACGTGTACCTTTTCGGAGCGCTATAGGAAAATCAAGAGATGGATCTGATGACGGGAAGACCGGTATCAGGAGTGAATGGTGAATCTGCTAGAGAAGCTGCTACTGCTGGCTCCTGGACTGAAACGGGAGGGCGTCGAGCATACACCTGAGTTATAGGGGGACGCGACGGAGCTATAAAATTAACATCAACGGTAGGATGAGAGGTACGAACCAATGTATAAGTGAGAAAATCATTGGAAGACACAAACTCAGACTCTGAAGAAGATGACCGACTGAAGTACGGGTTAGACTCGAAGAAAGTGACATCGGCTGACACTAGGTACTGACCCAAATCTGGAGAATAGCAACGATACCCTTTCTGGGTTCGAGAATATCCAAGAAAAATACACTTAAGTGCTCGTCGGTCTAACTTACTAACTTGTTGTTGAACATCCTGGACAAAACATGTACAACCAAACACTTTAGGAGAAAGTGAAAATAATGACTGCCATGGACGAAGAACAGAGTATAGAATTTTTCCTTGAAGAACACATGATGGAAGTCGATTTATAAGAAAAGCGGCAGTGTGAACAGCATCGGCCCAAAAGGATTTGGGAACATTCATTTTAAACATCAATGCCCTGGCAACCTCCAACAGATGGCAATTTTTGCGTTCAACAGCACCATTCTGTTGAGGGGTAACAATACATGAAGATTGATGAATGATTCCATTTTGGGACACATAAGAAGAAAAAATGCCAGAGAAATATTCCTTAGCATTATCACTACGAAGATTTTGAACTGGGCAATTGAAATGAGTTTTAATTTCAGCATAAAAGGGACAAAATATCTCAAACAATTCATCCCTGGACTTCATTAAATATAACCAAGTGCTTCTAGAATAATCATCAACGAAAGTAACAAAATATTTGAATCTCGTTTTAGATGGGACAGTACAAGGACCCCAAACATCAGTATGAACTAACTCAAATAGGGACGCAGCCCGTATATTAACTCTAGAGGGGTACGACGCACGATGGTGTTTAGCAAACTCACAAGACTCACACGGTAAACTAGAAAGAGACCCTAATTCTGGACACAATTTCTTCGAGACAGGTAAAGAAGGATGACGGGACAAAGTACTCCGACATGCAACTGATGCAATCGTGGATGGATGAGCAGCAACAACTTCGTCGAAGAGGTACATCCCATCAGATTCACTTCCTTTACCAATAATCTCCCAAGTCCTCAAATCCTAAAAAAGACAATAGTCAGGAAACAAAGAGACAACAATTTAATGCCTTTGTAATTTTGCTCACAGAAACTAAATTAAAAAGAAAACGGTGCAAGTATAATACAGATTTCAATGATAAAGAAGCGGCAGTGGTACTACCACTACCCAAGACTTTGGAAGAGGATCCATCTGCGAGAGTAACAGTTGTAAATTTATTTGACGATTGATAAGTGGATAACAAACCCAAATCTCCTGTCATATGATCAGTAGCTCCTGAATCAATCACTCACTTTCTAGCCGAAGACAGAAGACATGTTATAGATTTACCTGACTTGGCTAGAGTTGCTTTGGAGGAGGAGGAGGAAGAAGGCTGTTGTGACATCTGGTACTGTGTAAACTTGGCAAATTCCTCATCACTCATAACAACTGTATGGGTCTCCGGTTGAGACAAATGCTCACTAGTCTGCGAAACTGTATGGGCAAATTGGAGCTGCTGCTGCTTTTGCTGATACTCCTGCTCTTGTTGAGTAAGAGGTTTAGGACAGTGGCTCTTGATGTGACCCTGTTCTCCACAGTTGTAACACACTTTAGGTCCTCCACGACCTCCGGAAGCTCTACCACCACGAGTTTCCCCTCGAAAACCACCTCGACCGCCATCTCTACCTCCGCGATATCCAGTACCGTGTGAAACTAACGCTGATCTCTCCGATAGCTCCACATGTGATGACTCACTGTTCCCATTTCTAGTGGCCGTCAAAACTCTATCTAAGGCATTAGACAAAGTCCCCAAATCCTTACTCGATAATAACTGAGATCGAACTACGTTATACTCCTTTTCCAAACCTAATAACCAACTAAACATCAATAGCTTCTCACGCTGAGCTTTCATTTCCTCTACATCAGCAGAGATAGGCATAGCGGCAGTAAAATTCTCACTCACATGCATGAAATCATAATAGTAATCCATAATATTGTGCCCTTTCTGACTAGGACGATGAACCTCCTGGGATAGATTATACAATCTATTCAAGTTACTCGCTCCAGAAAACCACTTGTGCAATAACATCCACAACTCTTTAACTGTCTTGCAGTGTTGTATAGACAGTATAACCTTTCTGCTAATATAGTTCACAATCTTTGGAAACATCTTATCATCATCCAACCACACCTTGGCCGCCTTTGTATCAGTAGGACAATCTTCAATAAGATGTCCTTTCCGTAAACCACCCATGTTCACTTGCACTAAATACCTCCGTTCAGCAAAGTTAGACCCATCTGCCTCCAGTATAATGTCAATCAGTCTATTTTGGGTAGAAACAACGGTCATGATTGGTCCCGTAGACGATCCTTCTTCAGCCATCGAAACACTAAAAAAAATATCAGACTAAACAGCCCCCAGAAAATTCCAAATTGTAAAAACAGCCCCCAGAAAATTCCAAATTGTCAAAACAGCCCCCTAGAAAATTCCAAATTGTCAAAACAGCCCCCTTACTCAACTAGTCTGTCAATCAAGTCCCAAACTTTCAACCTTTCAGTGAATTAACACCGTCAAACACACCAAAGCAATAGTCCGACACATCTACCCTAAATTCCGAAAGCTAGGGTTTGGGTTTTAAGGCCACACGCCGCAGAACAACAACCACTTCGGCCGACGACCTTCACAGACCAGTTCGCCTGGCTATTCTGAACCAAACCCTCGCCTCGAAATCTCCATCAAACTTCTCTAAGTTGTTCAATTGATCAACAGGTTCATGTACTCTTCAACTTCCAATGTCTGTTTGCTATGTATTAGTTGTGCTCTGATACCTTGTAACTAATACACAACGACAATCATGAAGAAAGAAAGAACGAGAGAGAAGTGAAGAGAAGGGAAGAGAAGGGAAGAGAAGAAAGAACGAGAGAGAAGAAGCCGCAGGCCAAACTGCTGTATTGCGGTCGTTTCTTATTTATCTCTTAATAATATTACGTAACATATATATATATATATATATATATATATTCCACTATACCCTATCATCACAATGACATAAATACCCTTACTATCTAACAGGTGCCGAGTGCCACAAGGACCTTTAGAGTGTAGGTGTTTCATTGCCAGTACAGACATAAGATAGAAATCTCAAACTTCAAGTAATTTTCACTATGCTGATATAAAAGTGTTTGCTTGGTGATTTGAAAGAGTAAAGCATAT
Source organism: Platycodon grandiflorus (assembly GCA_016624345.1). Taxonomy (NCBI): domain Eukaryota; kingdom Viridiplantae; phylum Streptophyta; class Magnoliopsida; order Asterales; family Campanulaceae; genus Platycodon; species Platycodon grandiflorus. The sequence continues at coordinate 28,405,256 of CM028364.1, forward strand.
GAAGCTTTGAGAAAGATTGTTTCTTGTTGTTGTTAGAGTCTGATAAGAGAAATGGTTGTAGAGTTTCATTCTTTATCCATTAGCTCTTGTTGAATTTAGAAATATTGCTATCATTATCAGGGTTTAATTTCTTTATTGATTCTTTAAGCTTCCATATGATTTTGCACAAATTTTGTTGTAATAGAAATCTACATTTGTGAAGCCAGGTAGCAAAAGCTCCTGATGGAAACGGAGGAGTTTATTCAGGTATGTATCTAAGATAGAGTATCGAGAAACAGAGAAGTATATCTCTAAAATGGAGTATGAAGTGATCACCCCTGCTCTTTCTCTTTCATCATCTCAAATGCTTAGGTGATGCTAATTTTCTGTTTGGACTCAATTGATCTATCAGCATTGAAATATTCAAGATTATTAGAAGATATGTCTATGAGAGGGGTTAAATATTTGGATTGCTATGGAGTTGACAACGCTTTAGTGAGTAGTTCTCATTTCCTTTAGTCATATAGTTTATTTTTGGTGGCTGAAATTTTTATTCAGTTTAGAACCATATTGTACATCATTGGGGAGCAGGTTCGAGTTGCTGATCCAACTTTCTTGGGATATTTCATCGATAAAGGTGCAGCAGCAGCTGCTAAAGTTGTCCGCAAGGTGAGTAATTGTTAGTTTTTGAAAATATAAGTGAACTCTTATCTCTCTTTATTTTTTGTAGTCGATCTGCTGAACAGAACTTCCCAGCTGCTGTTGGTCTGTTCAATCCAGATTATCATAATTCAACCTCTTTGATATGGATTGTGTGTCGTGTTCTAATAGGAAAGCAAGGATGTCGTACTAATAACACGGGAATTGTGTGAGCTTCTCGTGGTAGTTATTGTTTTTGTGTGTTTCGCTTAGAAAGATAAAGTTTCTATATAAGGAATCAGAAGTACGAGTGAACACAAAAAATTATTCCCTCTATCCACTCGTAGAGTCTACAATTAGTCACTCATTTTAAGGATTAAAATAATTTTCTTTAAGTATTGAGATAGTTTTCCTAATTTTAAGTTTATCGGGTAAGGGTTAATTTGGAAACTCAAAGCACTTATTACCTTAATTTTTCAATCTTGACTCTCTGAGTAGAACATCATAAAATAGAAAGTAGGACTCCTTTTTCCCCCCTTTAGGTGATATTCTAGTCCACTTTCTTTGTACATTGTATCTCTCTCATGAAATCTTCTTTTTCGTCAAAAAGGAAAACTTGAAGTGTTTGTTTAATAGCTTTTCAACATAGTTATATGACTTAAATTTATGGCTTTATGTTGTAAATTGTTCCAATTTCTGATGGAACATTATTGGGCTTGGTAATTTTCCAGTTGTACTTGAATGTGGCAGTGCCTAAGGTGATTCCGGAAGGAAGGTGCATGCATGTTTCTTGTATTAAAGGATCTGAAGTAGGATGTGACAATCTCTTTAAGTCGTGGACGACTAGCCTATGCAAAAGCTGTTTGCGTGGATGTACATGGCTTGCAAAATTTGATAGGATAAGTTAACGCTTTTTGTGCGAGGCAATGAAGAAATTACTTCTATTATTTTTTAATCAGAAAAGAAATGAAATGGATAATAAGAGAGGAAAAACAACTAGAGAACGGACGAGAAGTCCAAGTCAAAAAGAAGAAAAAAACACGAAAATACACGACTAAGGTTACTGCATGGTTGTGAACCACTTTAAATTGCCATCTTTTGTGTTGCTATGTTCCGGCTTATCTTCTGATATTACTGTCTTTGTCCACTTGATTCTTGCCTTGGTATTTTTAATCATACTCTTCATGCATGTTGGATTTATTTTCCGTATAAGTGTTCAAGCAGAAAACGAAGCTATACCAAACCTTGGTGTACTTTTTGAAATTTGTATAAATTTCCCCCTTTTTTTCCGATCATTGGACGGAGAGAAAGTTATGTAAATGCTTGAATATATGACTTCACTTTTCTGTATGATTTCTTTTTGCATTATTAGAAAATTTCCACTTATGTTATTTTCAAGAATATGACTATTAGCCTCTTCAAGTGAAAGATGTATAGCCATAGTGGTGACACTTGCTCTTGGATCCTTCTTGTCGAGGTTTTGGATTCATCTCCTCAATTCAATCATGCTAATTTTGTCTGTAAGGGGGAAATGCCTCTCGAGTACATGTCTTACTCTTTTAGACAAACCAAGGATGCATTTGATAACCCTATTTATCAAAATGCATATGCATGTCAAAACGCATATACATAACTGAATGACGGAGAAGGATTCATATGCCCAAAATAGTTGGGACTACAACCGTGCCAATCATTTAAATGGAGCCACTAAAATCAAGGATGGGGCATGCTTAAATAAGATGATGAAACATGGTACCATCTTACTAGACTAGCTGACATCCTATCTGACTTGAATGTCATTTAAAAGATTAGGTGTTTTACAAGCAATAAGGGACCATGTCAAAGCTAGCCCATGTATTGCACACTCAGTAAGCTAGCAGTTTACTAGCTGCATTTATTCATTTTGGAGTTACTAGTTTAAATTCTTGTCATTTGAATTATTTGCTTTTCTTATTGTTATAGAAGTTGGAATTGTTTCAGGTATAGGATCAGAATTCTCACGGGTTCAGATTGGAATCCTCTTAGGTTTAGCATTGATGTTAGTGTGTGTGTGTGTATGTTGTAATCCTTTTAGCTTAATAAGAGAGAATAAGATAATTGAGTTAGTACTGTTTCCTCTTGCCCTCTACCTTTCGGTTCTCTCTCTCTTTCCTCTTTACTTTATAATTGTTATGAGTTGATTAACATGGTAACAGAGCCAAAACGGATTGAATGAAGGATTTGCACACAAAGATTTGTTTGCTTTGGTGAGGCGAGTCGAACGACGCCATGAACTGTGCATGGGTCAAATCTAGGGTTTTGCAAATTGTTAAGTATTAGAGGTCGGATGGAAGATCTGAACTTAGGGTTATGTTCGGATTCGAAGAGGCGGGCCAAGCTTCGTTGATTGGGCGTTGCCATCGGAGACACCAGGTGCCACCCGAAGTGCGAGAGCTCCAGTGGTGCATCGTGTCATGCACCACTATCGCAACGCATGGGGAGGATTTCTGGTGATTGTCTGGCAGTCTCCATTTTGTGTGGATCGACTGCTTGTAAAACAGGTTGCATGGTTTGGTGATCGATTGATCTTGTTTTGGGGTTGGTCAGTTTGCATACTCTGGTTTGTGTGAACGTGGCGCACGTTAGAGGTAATTTGGTGTCCTAGTTCTTGGTTTTCCATTTGCTGTTGATTTGGTGATGTCGTTGAAAGGTTCTAGTGATTAGCTGGGTAGATTCTGTTTGTTTTGGTGGTCGCTTGACTTTTTTTTTTTTTTTTGCTCGGATTGACAGTGTGACAGTAAGTAGTCATTTTGGTGCTTTGGTGATAGTTTGGTACCCTTGTAGGCAGGGGCAGATGCACCTTGAAGGGTGGGGGGCACATGACCCCACTGAAAAGTAAAACGACGTCGTTTTACGTAGTGCCCCACTGGGTTTTTGTTTCATCATTTGGACACCGCACGGAAAAAAAAAAAGAATTTACTGGTTACGGCAGCACTTAGCAGCGAGCCAGCAAGGAGACGGAGCGAAGGAGGACTGGACTGGAGGAGACGACTCAGTCTCTCAGACGAGTACGATATGACGGCGAGTCAACGGCGAAAGAGGAGACGAGAGTACGAGACGACGACAAGTCAACGGCAAGGCTGCCTTCTTCCTCCACTAAAAAATCTCCCAATTTTCGTAGACTTTGGTAACAAACACTCAAAAATCTGTTCGAGTTTGCTACTTTGCTGCGATGTGTGTTTGTTTTTACTAATGATGTGGAGTTTAGATGTATTCTTGGTCACTTGGTTTATTTTGATTTGAGTGTTGCCATCCAAAAAATTTGTGACCCCTGAAAAAAATTTCTGGATCCACCAATGCTTGTAGGTAGTTTTCTGAGAGTTTGGTACCTTAGGGTAACTCTGAAACTGTTAGTTTTCTGATGGCATTGGACAGAAGTATTAGTTTTCTGACGGAATTGGACGGAACCATTAGTTTTCTGACAGATTATTCAACTTGCAGGTTGGTTGTTTTGGTGTTTGGCACTTTCTGCTTGCGTGTTTTTTGAGAATGGACTCTCAGCTTATGTGTTTCTTGAGAATGGATGATGGTGCTTCTGGTTTGTGACTGTAACTCTCTGTTACAGGTTGGTCAAGTTAGAGGGTCAGATTAACAGTTTGGTTAATCTAGGTTGCGTTCTGCTAGTTTTGGAAGTTTAGTGCTCTAATAGATAGGTTGGTAAAGTTAGAGGTTCAAAATAACAGCGTGGTTAATTTGGTGTCCGTTTGAAATGTTTTTGAACTTGTGCTCCAATTGACAGTTTGGTCAAGCTGGAGGGTTGGATTGACAGTTTGGTTAATCGGAGGGTCCAGTTGATAGTTTGGTCAATTTGAAGGGATGACAGACTGGTCATTTTATTTGACAGGTTGGTTAGATTAGTGAGTACCAGTTTTTGAGTTACAATGGCGAAGATGGAAAATCCAAGGTATGGAAGGATAATGATAAAATATTTTCTTCTAGTTGTGTCCTAAGTTAAAGTCTATGTCTCTTCTGTTTTCCAGTTATGTTCCAAGTTAGTCTACTTCTTGTTTAGCTCGACTCTTGTCAGAGTTCCTATCATTTATAACAAGCTAGGCATGATTATTGAGGGGGAGTGTTATTGAAGTTGAATCCTTTCGGTTTAGGATTGGAATACTTTTAGGTTTAGGATTGATGTCAGCATATATATATATATATATATATATATATATATATATATATATATATATTAATCCATTCAGTTCATAAAGAGCGAGTAAGATAATTGACTTGTTATTATTTCCTCTCTCTCTCTCTCTCTCTCTCTCTCTCTCTCTCTCTCTCTCTCTCTCCATTATTATGTGCTGATTAACACTTGCCATGTAAAAATATAAGTTTTCGCATCACACTTAAACCCACGGGGTGGGAAAAATAGCGAAGGCACTCAAGGCGAAGGCCTTGAGGTCTTTTGTTCCAATCTTCATACAAAATGGCCATACATACCTATCAAAAAACATAATATATATATATATATATATATATATATATATATATATACATACATATATATATATATATGTATATAAGTGGTTGATGGGTCTTCTTTAGAATCCCTGGCTTAATTAATATTTTTAATCCCTTTGTTACTGTGGCTCATGAACCCTCAACACTCATGCCATGCTTTCTATGGGGGAGAAGGGCTAGGCGAGGGTTAGCTCCTTACATTATTTTCTTTGGTTCGAGGAAGGAGGGAGAAGGAAAGGCAAATTATACCAACAACTTTTATTATAATAACTTTTGTAAATACTTTTTCTTGTTGTTTACGAAGTTCATTTTCTTTTCTTTTTTCCTCTAGTTTTGCGTGGAAACAATCTTGTGGTCCCGGAGGGGCAATGCATCCTTCTATCTGCCAGTCCTCTCCTCTTGTGCACCCAAGAAAACAAGAGAAAAGCCCCATTTTTATTCTCTTTTGCATCCAATAACCGAACTAAAACTAGCATCAGCATCCACACCAATGAAGTGTTGCAAATAAAATGACCTCTGAATGTTCCCATGTTAGACTTAATAAATGGGCAAGCATTTACCTTTTTTCCATTTAGATGGCCTTTTTTCTTTCATCCTCTGCAAATATTAGATTTACATAAATTTAATGGTCCCATTCCTTATTTCTCAATGCAGGCATACCCTCAAGAAAAGGTTGGTGTGTTTGTAAGGCGAGGTAAAGGAGGCCCTGTCTCTGTAGTTGAATATAGTGAGTTGGATCCGACACTGGCTAGTGCAATAAATCAGGAGACTGGTCGTCTACGCTATTGTTGGAGTAATGTATTGGCTTCTACTCTTCTGTTACCTTGCTTAGTTCGGATTTTTTTTAATAATCTTATTCAATACACAGTCATGATTTTGTTTCTTCTGATTTATTGCTTGCCTTGACAATTTTTATAGAATAGTTTTGAATCATGGAACAGTGCCGAATAATACCAGTTAGTTATCATCTCATTCTTGCTTAAATACCGTTAAGATAATTTCTATATGCCTATTATGTATCTACACCCCTTCAAGACCCTCATAATCCTATGAGAAAGAGGAAAGGGGGAAAATATCTTCAGCAAAATGTGGACTAATACATTTCCTTTAGGAGTCAACTGAAAAGAAAATTTTTATTCTTAATGTATGAGATCTTTGCATCATGGCTTGGAGCTAACTTTCTCCCTGTTTGATGTCTGGATGCCCTTTTCTTCTCACCGCTACACATATAAATGAAGTACTTACAAGGATATTATAGGTCTGATAGATGACAAAGATATTTAGGAAGCAATGGACTAAAGGTATGGTTTAAGTTATCTGGCTTTTCGGAAAACTGAAGGACCTTAAGTAAAATCAAGGTGCTCTCCTGAGTGGAAGAATTAGGGACTAAGATAGAAATTTTGAGGATTCAATTCTACAATTTTTGAGGATCATGGTATATTTTTTCAATTGGATTGAGCTGACATTGGTAGAGCATTGATTATCTTCTATTTCTTTCCTTTGGGATGTTTGATTTAAACGTGGGTCTACAAAATAACTAAAAGGGTTCCTCAGTCATTGAAGATGGTTTGGACAGACTCTTTCAATGATTTAGTCTGCAATTTCCAATTTGCTCATTGAACTCTCCAATAGGATTGCAAAGTTGTCCGTGCAGGACTGGTTGTGCTCATTTGAATATAAAAACTTGGAAGGAAGATTCGAGAAGTATTAGTTCTTTTTTCTTTCTTTTTAAAAATAATAAAAAATCATGCAATATCACTCAGTTGAGGTAGAAAGGAGCAGGTTGATGGTTGATGAATTTAGGTCTGCCACTTCATGTGTGTAGTCATACCGCTTCCTATGTAATCTGCAATTCATGTTTAGACTTTCGTTAGAGTTGAAGAACATCAAGGGATTTAGACAAGTTTAGAATTCCAAACCAGGCTTGAACCAAGCATTGATCTCCACTACCAATGGCTGGAAATGTTATTAATTGCAACCCATTGAGATTAAACAGTAAATGACGTAAGGTCCCAGCGGATTTTGGATTCTATTTGTGATTGCTGGACATGACATTGGGTGTTGGAATTACATGGTGTTTGCACAAACAATCAGTTGTTGAAGACGGGTTTCTCATGCCCCTCCTTGTCGTGTGAAGCCAATATAAAAGCTTTCCCATGCGCTAATATTTGAATCTCAAGAGGGGTTGGGGCAGTCTGTATGTTCTATCTCCTTGTTTTGTCCTTGCCTCTGGTGTAGACCACTGGCAAAGGCAGGAGTTTTTTGAAAGGGGTCAATAATTATTTTAGTAGTAGAAAATTACCAGCATAATCTGAGCTTGGCTCAAAAGGGGGTCAAAATCATAATATAGTGTAATTTTTTTCTAAACAAATAGGGTCAATAAAAGTGTTGTTTTCCAAATCCAAAGGTACTAAAATGATGTATTTTTAAAGATAAATGGGGTCAATTGACCCCTTATCTACGGCTGTGGCATGGCCCCTGCGAACACCCACCCCCCTCCCTCCCTCTCTCTCTCTCTCTCTCTCGCAAAGACTCGTAGTTATTGCAATTTTTGAGATTGTTTAACCATAGTTGTACTGGAACTAAGACATTGGTTCCATAGAAGGCAGTCCGAAAGCTTTAGATAACTTAGAAAAAGGGCTCAACAATATTTATTAAGCTCTCAATGTTTGCTTCCTACCAAAGGGGAGGAATCTGGTTGTGTGCGAATGGGATGAAACGTAGTGATCATATGCTTGTTATGGGACTAGGAAGTGGTAATGTATTATCCTTTGCATTCCACCAGTTATATTCTTCAAAATCCAAATTAAACTGAAATCTACGTCATAATCATTTTGTTGCTCTCCTTCTGGATGATTATTATATCATTCTTGGTATCGTACTTTGTGCTTTCCAGGTCTGCCTACATATGTTCACATTGGATTTCCTAAACCAAGTAGCAAATGGCCTCGAGAAAGACAGCATGTGAGTAATTCTATCTTCTTCTTTTCCCCGTTTGGGTTTCTTGCACATCTCAAGTTTATGATTGCTGCTACTCCCATAATATTTCTTTATATTTTGAATTGTAAGTTAGGCAATAAATATACTTGCTTAAATGTTTCTATTGGCAGGATGAAAATTTCTAAATTTTTTTATATATTAATGATGACTGGAAAACCTGTTATCTGCTTCATGAACAACCCCTATTTTCTTTTCTCTATTTTCATTCACCCCCCATAGAGCTTTCTGTTTTTTTTCATTGCATGCAAAATTATGTTACTCAGACTTGGGTACAGGTTTTGGCACTGCCCCATGTGTTCAATGTTGGATGATTAAATTTCTGAACTAAACATCAAGCTGCTTTGGTAGACTTTTCATATATTTGAACACCATTTGTTTATGTCATGGTATAAAGTAGTATCAACTTGATCAATATATCATTGCAAGAAGCACAACCACATCCGTCTGACTTTCTAACCCTAAACTTAATCTTCTGAAAATATGTGAACCACCCATTTCTGTTTGTGGTGATTTCTCTATGCCAGAGACCAGAACCTCAATTAATTTCTATTTTACAACTCAATGCATACTTAGATATATGGATTTGTGATTCATCTTGCAAAGGAGTTATAATTTTTTAAACTCCATTGTTATTGATACTTGTGCACTGTGACGCAGATACCATCTTGCAGAGAAGAAAATCCCTTCGATTCATGGACATACCATGGGATTCAAACTAGAGCAGTTTATATTTGATGCGTTTCCGTATGCACCTTCAACAGCACTTTTCGAGGTGAATCTTTCTTATTTTGCTTCTAAACTGCATTAATTTTCTCTAGCAGTTCCGGAAGTGATTAGTAATTTTTACAAGTGAGTTTTGAACTATCTATCCAATATACAGGTGTTACGTGAAGAAGAATTTGCTCCAGTGAAAAATGCCAATGGGTCAAATTTTGACACTCCTGACAGTGCAAGACTTCTTGTTCTCCGTCTCCATGCTCGTTGGGTGGTTGCTGCCGGTGGCTTCTTAACACATTCAGTGCCTTTATATGCAACTGGTAAACTGAATGATATTTGTATAAATATGTATTTCATACCTAATGTGGCACAATTAAATTAGAGAGACAAACATGGATGATGTTAAAAATACATTTTCTGGAAAGAATTTGCATTGGGAATGCCCATCAATTCATAGGAAAGTGTCCCCAATACAATAGGAGATGTTTCCAATGCAAAATCTTTCAAAAAATGTATCCTTAACTGGTGCCCTAAGGGCATGTTAGCATTTTCCTCAAAAGAAATAGAAAAGGTTAAACAGTTGGGGAAAATTGACTATATGACTGTTTATGTGGTACATACAGATGGTACTTGTGCTGTGAAATATGACCTAAATGGTTTCATGCTACTTTTGGTCGTAAAGTAGGTAATTTATGACCATATATGGAACTGTGGCTGCAAACCATTTGGTCCGAAAGATGTACCTTGGTGTAACTAAACAAGGATGTAGTATATGACTGGTCAAATGGTTATGTGCTAGTGGGATCACAATTTGACTGAATAAAATTGTTTGCAATTCAAAGGCATGATATACATTTATGAGTTTTTCATTCCTAACTCCTACCCATAAAGGTTAGAACTACCCAAAGGGGTGCAAATGCGAAACCATTCAGGTTGCATTGTGTTTCCCAGGAGAAATTGGCTTCAATGTGAAAATGTGATTGTCGAGGCAGAATTTTCCTTCATATGTTAACCATAACCTTCTAGCATTTGCCTATTCTCTCTTTCAATTATTTTCACATCATAATCACTTGCCTCTTTGATCTTGAGTTCAGGTGTGGAGGTCTCGCCACTTTGTTCTTTTGCCGGAGAAAATCTTGAAGCCATTTGCCGTGGTAGAACATTTCATGCACCTTGTGAAATCTCATTTTAGTTCGAGTTATTTACAAATCTTGATTTCAGGCGGCTACCCGTCTTTTCTTTTTTTCTCTCGTTTTCAACGAAATTTGTATGAATGTAGCCCTCCCGAGTAAACAAAGGGTATAAGAGATAAAAACTAGCCAAAATTCCGATTCTCGGCTTGCAAGGTTTTGCCTGTATCATGTAATATGATATTGATCATTCCGGTTCATATGATCTCTTGATAATGTATTAATGTTCTTGTCAAAAGTCTTACTTTTGCCATTTTTGTCAATTCAAGATCTTCTCCATCATTCCGATTATAACTAACGATGACTGTTTTTCTCTTTGGCAAAGTACTTTGTTGGCATCACAAATTCGTTGATCACTGTCTTGCTTTTTTAATGTTCTTTGTTTTTGTCTATTTAAAAAAAAAAAAAAAAGGGTTTTAATCCCTTAAGTGGGAATGGTAATGGATATGGGAAATTTCCACTACTCAGATTGAATCTCTTTTACGTGGGACAAGATAACTAACGATAGGTTTAAAATGACATCTCTTTTGAAGCCCTTTTCTTATAGGTTTAATAATATCATTTCGTTACTAAACTTAACACTTCTTCGTATGATGGTTCTAGATCTTCAGCATTTTCTCCTAGAACTCGACTTTTGGCGTTACAGTTAGTCCTCCCTTCAACTTTCACGTTAAAAATTGAATAAAAAAATGTCAATACTTTTATCCGATGCTGATGAAGTTCCACGAGGCTAATAATATTGGTAGGGAAAAACATGACCTAAAGTGAAATATAAGAAGGAAAAAGAAAACAAAATTAACAAAATTGATTTTTTATTACACAGATCGAAGAGGAACTGAGGAGTTGGGCTTCTTAATTTGGGTTCCAAATCAAGTATGCATCTTTACTACCAAATCGAAGACAATAGGGTCCTTCAATTAAAGTATAAACCTATACGACCTATTGTATGTTTATTTTGTTTAAAAAAAAAATTCGTGAAGACAAGGATTTCTTGACATTAGTCTGTTTAGATGATGATTATTGTTTATTAGTGCTATTACCAGTTCATTGATGTGGTTTCAGTTAAGTAATGGTCAAGGGTTATCATATATTTTAATGTGTGACAACATCTTTTTGATTTGCCAAAATCTAATTTAATTAACATGATTAGGGTCCATGCTGTTCCAAATTTGTGAGCTTTTCATCTTATGCTTTATGTGTTCATGGATAGACCATTACAGTCTTTATTATATTGTGTGTGCAAGTGTATTTCTTTATTATATTGTGTGTGAGTATGTTTCTATATTATACTCTGTGTGTGAGTGTGTTTCTTTATTATATTGTGTAGTTCCTTATTGTAATTTGTGGTCCCATTTATATGTAACTTTAAGTGTCAATTTTAGTTATGTGTGCATATTGATGTGTCAGTGGGGGACATTCCTTGTTGTTTATATATGCTTGTAGGCCCCAATGTTATTTATGATTGTTTTTTAAACTAATATTAAATAAATTCTGATGTAGAATGTAAGATATTATTATTTGTTTGGATCATGGTGGCAATATTTGTAATAGTGAAGGAATCAAGTATGTTGGGGGTTGTGAAGTGGATTATACAAGTCAATGAGATCCTAATAAAATTTCATATTTTGAGATAAAGAAAGATGTTACTAATTTGCTTAAGTATAAAAATGCAAAGGCACTTTACCACAGGGTTCCTCGCAATAATATAAAAATAGGGATTAAGAGAATCTATTCTAATTGTTGAGATGATTGATTTTATTAAGAAATTAGATGAGGCTGAGATGTATGTAGAACATGATGTAGATAAACTCGATGAAATTTCTAAACTAATTTGTGGAGATGGTGTGACTTTTAATCCAAGGAGTTTGCTTGATGAAGATTGCATTTAATAGACATTATAAATGAACATTTTGCCCGTCTTCAAGAGAACAGGGCGCATAAAATGATAAAGAAAGATAGTAGTGCTAATAGGGATGATAAGGGTGTACCAAATAATAAGGATTGGCTAGAGGCTGAACTTGGTGATGAGGAACATTTGGTACACCCTCTGTAATACCCCGACCCAACTTCATTCTGAGTTCACTCGTGGTCTCTCGATGTTGACTTTAAAACCCTCAGAGAGTGAGGTGTCATGCTCGTTAAGCATGACGTGTGAGGTCGAGAATCATATTTGACGCGCGTTTAACTCAGGGTGAGTTGCGCTTTGTTCCTTTATCCATTCGAGATTTTCCTTGACATCGATTAGCGTTCGTATACGTTACGTCTTCTCTTTGGGTGATTGACCTAACCTTGGTTTAGACTCCTTCACGACTATTGATCACGTTGATCTTGTCGTTAAGCCGCACGCCGACTCATTTCGAGTGTTTCATATGCCCCGATTTGTACTTGAACCTTTGTATAGTTGATTATGCGAGCTTTACGTTGAACTTCTAACGTTGTTTCTGGAACTTTCGAGAACCTCTCTTGAGTATTTCGACCTTCTCAAAGACTTAGAATCACTTCGGGATCATCTAGGACCATTTCGGGCGTTTGAGCATTTTCGGAGAGTTCGGAGGATCGGACACGAGCGATCGCCCGGGCAGATCAAAGCGATCGCCCGCTTCCAAGACAAAGCGATCGCCTGTTTAAGGCGAGCGATCGCCCGCCCGTCCCTGTTCGTCCGGTTTTCGTCTTTCTCGGTTTTAACATTTTTAAGTGGTTTAAAATGCTCAAACAAGCCCGAATTGGACCAAACACTTACCCATGGTATTAATAACATAACCCAACCTTATTTCCCTCATTTCTCTTCCTCCCAACCCGAGTTTAGAGAGAACTAGAAGAGAGAGAAGAGAGAGAGGAGAAAGATTTCGCGATATCTTGAGCTTCGCTTGTCGGATCGACAAGCCGTCTTCGCCGTAGCGTAGAGGACGACGAGGAGCACATTTCTACCCAAATGGATCATCCGATCTGTTAGTATATCACGAACCCATCTCTTCTCCCACGTTTTAGAGAGAAAGTGGTGTTTTGAGAGAAGGAAAGTTTGATTCGAGCTTGGATCAAGTTTGGGATCATTGGTTGGACTCCGTAGCGGCGTAGAGTCACGGAGGAGTACATTTTTACCCGAAGCCCTTGGATTTCGTGGTGGATTTGCGGTGAAGGTAAGTAACTATAATGCTTTGTGTGTTTTACGAGATGAATTGGAAGAGTAAAGCATGTAGGGTGTGTTAGCGATGATATTCGTGTCTTTTATTGGGAAGTATATATATACATAATTGTCCCTACGAATGATGTTAGGTTGTACCTCATTACTTGCTTGATTAAGGATTACGGAATAAAGAAAGAATTGATGAATTACCGTTGAGTTAGTAGACTTCGAATAATAGAGACTCGTAGAGCTTGATGTTGTTGCTATTATGGTTGTTGTTGTTGTGTTGTTTCGGTTGTCCCGATAATCATTATGCCGAGTAATAGAAACTCATTGAGGTTGAAGTATACTTGTGAATTATTAGTTGGGTTCCGGCCGTAATGTCGCCGAAGACTTGTTTAAATTAATTATACTCCATTACGTTAATCTTAAGTTTAGGTATACCGAATCATTGAAGTTTTACCGTTTACGCACTAGCGGAAACCCTATGAAATCGTTACAGTAGCGACTCTTTGTGCGTTGGGCATTGCAAACGATAGGAGTTATAGGGGACGATACTGCGGTTTGTCCCGATATCTTGATATTGGTAACGACTCTAGCGGAGTCATTATGAGATATACACTAGTCGTGACCGATTCCGGAGTCGAATAGGACGTAATAAGTAAACGTCGATTATTGTAGTAATTTCATTAATGTATAGTTGACTCTACGGAGTTGAGAAATGGGTAGTAGTAATGCCTATATGACCTATATTAATTCCCTACCACGTGGGATGACGAATTGACGGGTTCATGACTTAGTGAAACGTTGACCTTGGTTGACTTAGTCAAATATTAGGCGACTACGAGTTAAATCGAATAAAGTTGAAGTATGTGTCGATAAGGGTATGTAATATATTATGATGCGCATGAGATGAGAAATATTGTGTGACGATAGGATACTTAGAGATCCTCAATTGGGCATAGCTATTGCGCCTTAATTAATGGTTGTAAGTACGAGTAGACTTACCTATGTGGGGTTATGAGTTGGCGTACATGTGAGAAACATGTTACCTTAGTTTGGGATTAGGATGAATAACCTATCCTCGAGTTATATAGGTTCCACATTATGGCCCTTGTTTGCCGTTGATTATAAGGTATAAACACCTTACATTGGAGTTTATGTATGTGTCTAGCTATCACGCATACCGCTTAGTGATTGAGTTGTACTATGGGCCTACTTTGCCTATTGCCTTGTTTTGTCTATCCGTTCGGTGATTTCGGACATGTTGTGATTGTTCTAGTATGAAATAGGACAATCATCCTACTTTGATGATTGATTGTAGGACAATCATCCTACTTTGATGATTGATTGTGTGTTTAGTATTCATAAGCACGTTGAGTGGATTTGAAATGTGATTCAAAGAACACATGATGATTGTTGAGAATGACAAGTGAATGTCTACTTGTGCATTGCATTAAGTCCAGTTGGCATTGTTTGACTAATTAAGGTGGGACGACTTATAGTCTTTACGAATTTGTTTTGTAATCGCTATAAGTCGCCGTCTGCACACACCCTCACTGTTGGCCACGGTGGGATGTAGCCCCATTGTTGTAGCAATACGCATGACTTTGGTTTGCTAGTTAGAACTCGATGGTATTAATCGGGACGTCGATACTACGTACACGGGTATCGAGGCACATATGTTTTCTCGTGTATTGCGGAGCAACGCGAAGTTGGAAGAAGGAGAAATAATATCCTTCATAATGTGGTTTCATTAAGTTGCACTTATGTGAACACCAAAGTGCTAAGTGAATTATGTAACTTGTATATTTTCAATATGATACATGATCATTATGGTATATAAATGTTATTACCATGTTACTCCTAGTGTTGAGCATCATGCCATGTCATCTAGTTGCATGTGATAGTTGTCGATTGTTGGTCAAGTTAGAATAGTCCCTTGACTTGCCGGTTTGTAGCGAAATGTTAGGTAAGCGGAAGTGCTACTTAGACTAGCTACATGTAGAGTTTGGTTTCTTGTTGCATTCATTCTCATAGCATACAACACATTGTAGTGGCTTACGGGGTCTTTTAGACTCACTCTTGTTGTGTTAACTCTTTTAGATTGCAATCGAAGGACGACATAGTGCGATCGGTGAGACTTGCAGGTGCTGCAGAATGATCTTTGGACAGTTGTTCTCCGGAGCTTGTGTATAATTATGCTTCTTAATTTCTTAGTTCGGAGAACGATGGTTGATGTAAAGTTATGTAAACTTTACTTATGGGTAGCATTGTTCTGTAACTTCTTAAATGTTGTATTCCTTTGGGGACGACACTCGATGTCGAGCCATTTATTATTGTAGTTTTCTCGAGCATGTTAGCTCGCGAGTATTGGATGTCGTTGTTTCTCCGGCTCAATAGTTAGCCGTCGAGGTCTATTATTGGGATTTCTCTTAATATTGTTCTTCGGCTTATTTTTGGCCGTGGAGATTTTATAGTTATTGTTTTGTTATTTGAGTTTTGAAACTCGGGTTTTATTTAGTTGTGGTTTTCCGCTGCATAGTTTTGGTTTTGAGCTTGTGTAGCTCGTTCACTTGGAGTTTAGTTGTTTCATTTAGTTTGGCGCACCGAGTTGGGGTTTAATACCGAATCCCGAACTCGGGGCGTCACAGTTGGTATCAGAGCTTAAGTTAGCTATTCGCCAGGATAGGATCCTCGGCTTAGGTGGTTTGGGCATTAGGTTGAGTGATTAACGCCGAGTGTTTGAGTATAAGCGTTGTGTTGATGTTGGTGAATTTTTGGAGTTAGTCCATGTAGGACTGGGATGGTTGAGTTCTTACGCTCACGAGAGCGGAGACAAATGATTGGTAGTTCGTTAATTTCTCTTAAAGGAGATTCGTGATTATGTATTAAGCCCTCGCTAAAATGTTGTCGACTAAGTGTGAGTCGTGTGATAAGTTTAGTAGTGAGATTTGACCATTATAGGTTGTCTCCTTGATTTTGAGATGTATAGTCGAGATGTTTTAAGGAACGTCTTAGTCTTGAGGTTGGTAATCATTTAAGGAGATAGAGGTGGAAGACCCAAGATTCTGGGTCACGAGTCCCCTAGTGCTTATTATGGAGTGTCAAGTTTCGACAGTGCGAGTATAAGAGTCCGTACTAACTTAAACGCTTTATTTTTGCATATCACATCATGGAATGCGACATTTGTACATACTAGATTGTGTCACATATGTGCATTTGCTTGTATTTGATACTTATGTGCATGAGACCGACTCTAAGGGCATATTTGTAATCACATGTCCCTAACGCCCGTGACGGTAGCTTTTGAAGCCACTTGAAGGGCCCCGATTTGGTTGTCAAGAGATATTCGTCAAGACTAAGTTGATAGCATGATAGATAGAAATTGTCTAACCCTGTTGCCAACCGGAATGGACAAGTAAATGAAATATTGCACTTGAACAAATTTGTGTATCTCGTGCGTGAATTGTGTTTCATTTCTCATGTATTGGTTTGACTTGATTTGGTATTATGTGAGCCGTTGTGCTTAGTTGAACATGAGTATTTCGGGCATGCGATTAGCCCTTGAGACTTGTATACTGTCCCGTGTGTTACAAGTTTGCTTGTTTCACCTTGAAGACATCAAGTTGGTTTGCCACCCCAGTGGTGAGCGTGTGTTTGGTGTGTGGTATGTGCGGTGTTGTAGACTGGATACATTGTATTAATTCAATCTTGCCTTATAGACTTTTGCGATACGAATAAATCGTGTCACCTTGCGCATGTACCCCTTTGGCATAGTGATGTGGTTATCTTTAAAACCCTACGTGCATGTTAATTGTGTTGGGTTGAGAATCGAGAATGTTATGTTGATTAGTATGACTTTAGTGAACCACTTAATGTGTTTAACTTCCCTTCAGAGATTTAATGTCTCTGTTGTGTGCCTATAGCAGGATGACACGAACTAGGAAGACTGCAAGGATGTCAGTTATGCATCCGACCGTATTTCAACTCGAGACACGCATTACGAGAACGAAAGAACTTGAGGACCAACCGAATGTGGCCCTGGGTGAGACACCTCGAGTGGAGCAAGTGATCCCACCGAACCCTCCCGCACCGAGCCAAGACTCCAACGAACGAGTCAAGGCTAAGAGGTGAGACCTTGTGATTGAACCCGTAAGAGTCATGTTCATCGTGACTTATTCTATCATTTATTCGTTTTCTGTTTTTGGACTATCTTGTGTACTCGATTTGGGTACTCATTCGTTAGAATATTATATCTCGTAGTCGACACGAGAATATAATCGTTAAGAGTGTGATACACTCGTGATTCGAGTAACACGTATAGTATGTGGTAGTGGTGTCCAATGGTACCGACCCGTTCGTCGAATGTATTCGAGCTCGAAACTCTTGTTTTCATTTATGTTAACCTTGTGACTTATTGGCGTGAATAGTGTATCGCGAGCATGTTAACTTGCGATTCCCTTGGCCTTTTATTTTGTCGGACGGTGATGTAGTCGGTAGTGTTATTATTCACAGTGGAGTCATTATGACTTGTATAACTTCGAGGTGTTACATGTGTTGCACCATTTGATTCAAGTCTATTTCTTTGATGATAGTATGTCATCGTATAACCTTGCGAACCAAGGGAGTATTGACCTAAACCTATTGATCGCGGGTTTTCCCGTGAGTAGTTGTTGAGAGTTGTACCACGGGAAGTGGAGATTCGTTTAGCGCACGGAAGCGTGGTGGTGGGATGTGTTCGAAAGAAGTCAGTATGACACCTTGAAGTATACCCTGAACATGGACTTGACTAGAGACGGTGGTTGGTCTCGTAATGAAACCCCGAGATTTCTCACATCTCGAAATCACATCTATTCGTTAGATGTCTCGCGTGTTTGCACTACTTGTGGTTAGTGGCCTCTAACTTGGACCAATTCGCCTTATTTGTTAGACTTTCACCTATCATTGGTGGAAGCGTGTTTGTGTGGGCTGTTGTATAACCTTGTTGTAGCAATTGTACGTCCCATGGACGTCTAACTCATGAATTCGCGGCCGAATTCCTTTAAGGGGGAGAGGATGTAATACCCCGACCCAACTTCATTCTGAGTTCACTCGTGGTCTCTCGATGTTGACTTTAAAACCCTCAGAGAGTGAGGTGTCATGCTCGTTAAGCATGACGTGTGAGGTCGAGAATCATATTTGACGCGCGTTTAACTCAGGGTGAGTTGCGCTTTGTTCCTTTATCCATTCGAGATTTTCCTTGACATCGATTAGCGTTCGTATACGTTACGTCTTCTCTTTGGGTGATTGACCTAACCTTGGTTTAGACTCCTTCACGACTATTGATCACGTTGATCTTGTCGTTAAGCCGCACGCCGACTCATTTCGAGTGTTTCATATGCCCGATTTGTACTTGAACCTTTGTATGGTTGATTATGCGAGCTTTACGTTGAACTTCTAACGTTGTTTCGGAACTTTCGAGAACCTCTCTTGAGTATTTCGACCTTCTCAAAGACTTAGAATCACTTCGGGATCATCTAGGACCATTTCGGGCGTTTCGAGCATTTTCGGAGAGTTCGGAGGATCTGGACACGAGCGATCGCCCGGGCAGATCAAAGCGATCGCCCGCCTGAAGACAAAGCGATCGCCTTAAGGCGAGCGATCGCCCGCCCGTCCCTGTTCGTCCGGTTGTCTTTCTCGGTTTTTAACATTTTTAAGTGGTTTAAAATGCTCAAACAAGCCCGAATTGGACCAAACACTTACCCATGGTATTAATAACATAACCCAACCTTATTTCCCCTCATTTCTCTTCCTCCCAACCCGAGTTTAGAGAGAACTAGAAGAGAGAGAGAGAGAGAGAGGAGAAAGATTTCGCGATATCTTGAGCTTCGCTTGTCGGATCGACAAGCCGTCTTCGCCGTAGCGTAGAGGACGACGAGGAGCACATTTCTACCCAAATGGATCATCCGATCTGTTAGTATATCACGAACCCATCTCTTCTCCCACGTTTTAGAGAGAAAGTGGTGTTTTGAGAGAAGGAAAGTTTGATTCGAGCTTGGATCAAGTTTGGGATCATTGGTTGGACTCCGTAGCGGCGTAGAGTCACGGAGGAGTACATTTTTACCAAGCCCTTGGATTTCGTGGTGGATTTGCGGTGAAGGTAAGTAACTATAATGCTTTGTGTGTTTTACGAGATGAATTGGAAGAGTAAAGCATGTAGGGTGTGTTAGCGATGATATTCGTGTCTTTTATTGGGAAGTATATATATACATAATTGTCCCTACGAATGATGTTAGGTTATACCTCATTACTTGCTTGATTAAGGATTACGGAATAAAGAAAGAATTGATGAATTACCGTTGAGTTAGTAGACTTCGAATAATAGAGACTCGTAGAGCTTGATGTTGTTGCTATTATGGTTGTTGTTGTTGTGTTGTTTCGGTTGTCCCGATAATCATTATGCCGAGTAATAGAAACTCATTGAGGTTGAAGTATACTTGTGAATTATTAGTTGGGTTCCGCCGTAATGTCGCCGAAGACTTGTTTAAATTAATTATACTCCATTACGTTAATCTTAAGTTTAGGTATACCGAATCATTGAAGTTTTACCGTTTACGCACTAGCGGAAACCCTATGAAATCGTTACGAGTAGACTCTTTGTGCGTTGGGCATTGCAAACGATAGGAGTTATAGGGGACGATACTGCGGTTTGTCCCGATATCTTAATATTGGTAACGACTCTAGCGGAGTCATTATGAGATATACACTAGTCGTGGCCGACTCGGCGGAGTCGAATAGGACGTAATAAGTAAACGTCGATTATTGTAGTAATTTCATTAATGTATAGTTGACTCTACGGAGTTGAGAAATGGGTAGTAGTAATGCCTATATGACCTATATTAATTCCCTACCACGTGGGATGACGAATTGACGGGTTCATGACTTAGTGAAACGTTGACCTTGGTTGACTTAGTCAAATATTAGGCGACTACGAGTTAAATCGAATAAAGTTGAAGTATGTGTCGATAAGGGTATGTAATATATTATGATGCGCATGAGATGAGAAATATTGTGTGACGATAGGATACTTAGAGATCCTCAATGGGCATAGCTATTGCGCCTTAATTAATGGTTGTAAGTACGAGTAGACTTACCTATGTGGGGTTATGAGTTGGCGTACATGTGAGAAACATGTTACCTTAGTTTGGGATTAGGATGAATAACCTATCCTCGAGTTATATAGGTTCCACATTATGGCCCTTGTTTGCCGAGTTGATTATAAGGTATAAACACCTTACATTGGAGTTTATGTATGTGTCTAGCTATCACGCACCGCTTAGTGATTGAGTTGTACTATGGGCCTACTTTGCCTATTGCCTTGTTTTGTCTATCTGTTCGGTGATTTCGGACATGTTGTGATTGTTCTAGTATGAAATAGGACAATCATCCTACTTTGATGATTGATTGTAGGACAATCATCCTACTTTGATGATTGATTGTGTGTTTAGTATTCATAAGCACGTTGAGTGGATTTGAAATGTGATTCAAAGAACACATGATGATTGTTGAGAATGACAAGTGAATGTCTACTTGTGCATTGCATTAAGTCCATTGGCATTGTTTGACTAATTAAGGTGGGACGACTTATAGTCTTTACGAATTTGTTTTGTAATCGCTATAAGTCGCCGTACTGCGCACACACCCTCACTGTTGGCCACGGGTGGGATGTAGCCCCATTGTTGTAGCAATACGCATGACTTTGGTTTGCTAGTTAGAACTCGATGGTATTAATCGGGGACGTCGATACTACGTACACGGGTATCGAGGCACATATGTTTTCTCGTGTATTGCGGAGCAACGAAGTTGGAAGAAGGAGAAATAATATCCTTCATAATGTGGTTTCATTAAGTTGCACTTATGTGAACACCAAAGTGCTAAGTGAATTATGTAACTTGTATATTTTCAATATGATACATGATCATTATGGTATATAAATGTTATTACCATGTTACTCCTAGTGTTGAGCATCATGCCATGTCATCTAGTTGCATGTGATAGTTGTCGATTGTTGGTCAAGTTAGAATAGTCCCTTGACTTGCCGGTTTGTAGGCGAAATGTTAGGTAAGCGGAAGTGCTACTTAGACTAGCTACATGTAGAGTTTGGTTTCTTGTTGCATTCATTCTCATAGCATACAACACATTGTAGTGGCTTACGGGGTCTTTTAGACTCACTCTTGTTGTGTTAACTCTTTTAGATTGCAATCGAAGGACGACATAGTGCGATCGGTGAGACTTGCAGGTGCTGCAGAATGATCTTTGGACAGTTGTTCTCCGGAGCTTGTGTATAATTATGCTTCTTAATTTCTTAGTTCAGTGAGAACGATGGTTGATGTAAAGTTATGTAAACTTTACTTATGGGTAGCATTGTTCTGTAACTTCTTAAATGTTGTATTCCTTTGGGGACGACACTCGATGTCGAGCCATTTATTATTGTAGTTTTCTCGAGCATGTTAGCTCGCGAGTATTGGATGTCGTTGTTTCTCCGGCTCAATAGTTAGCCGTCGAGGTCTATTATTGGGATTTCTCTTAATATTGTTCTTCGGCTTATTTTTGGCCGTGGAGATTTTATAGTTATTGTTTTGTTATTTGAGTTTTTGAAACTCAGGTTTTATTTAGTTGTGGTTTTCCGCTGCATAGTTTTGGTTTTGAGCTTGTGTAGCTCGTTCACTTCGGTGGAGTTTAGTTGTTTCATTTAGTTTGGCGCACCGAGTTGGGGTTTAATACCGAATCCCGAACTTGGGGGCGTCACACCCTCATTACCCCTTTTATTTTCTTTTTTTAGTAGATCTCAATTTATCCCTTGGTGACTCAAACTCACGACCTATCGATTATAGGAGGAACATTTGGTACACCCTCATTACCCCTTTTATTTTCTTTTTTTAGTAGATCTCAATTTATCCCTTGGTGACTCAAACTCACGACCTATCGATTATAGGTGAAGCGTCTTACCACTTATGCTGCACTTACTTGTCAACACCCTCATTACCCCTATTATTTTCCTTATCAACAAATTCTACCTCTAACCAATTGTCATTACCCTAATTATTTTCCTCATCAACCCCTATATAAACAACAAAGAATGTCCCCAACTAACACTTCAATATGCACATACGACCAAAACTCACATAAAGTTACATATAAAGCAAATATTTAGGACCACAATTACAATAAAGAACTACACAATATAATAAAAACACACACACACACACATAATATAATAAAGACTGCGATGGCCTATCCATGGACACACAAAGTAGAAGATGAGCTCACAAATTCAGGACCACATGAACCCTAACCATGTCAACTAAATCAGATTTTGGCAAATTTGAAACTATATCAATTAACAACAATGAAGTGGAAATAACATTGATAAACTATAATCATCATTTAAAAAACGAAACCCTTATTTTTACATAAAAAAGTAAAACAAAATAGACTTATTTTTGCATAAAAAAGTAAAACAAAATAGACTTATCTCGCTCGTACATCTTTATACTTCAATTGAAGGACCCTATTGTCTACGATTTGGTAGCAAAGATGCTCACTTGATATGTAACCCTAATTAAGAAACCCTAACTCGTTTGATGTCTATTGCTTAGCCCCTCTTTGATTTGTGCTACAAAAATTCAATTTAATTTATTTTTTCCTTTTCAAATTTCACTTTTGGTCATGTTTTTCTCTCTCAGTATTATTGGCCACATGGAACCTTCATCAGAGTAAGGGTATTGACGACTTTTTATTTAATTTTAACGTGAAAGTTGACAACCATTGGTTAAGAGACTAATTGTAAGGCCAAAAGTCGAGTTCAAAGACCATTATAGGAAATGCCGAAGATCTAAAACCATTATAGGAAGAAGTCTTTTGAAATGCCAAGTAAATTTTAAAATTTTTTTATTAAAATTTAATCAAATTGACTAAAAAAGGTCAATAACTCTTTGCATGAAAGAGAGGGGAGGGAGTACTTGACAAGCACTGATAGAAGCTTGGCACAAGAAGTAGGACTTATTAGCACGAATAGGGAGGGGGAGGAAAGAGGGAGAAGCTACCTCGTCTAAACCCGGATGTTGAAAACAACAAACACTTGGCCATAAAATTTGCAGATTTCCAAATTTCGCCAACACAATTCTAAGTACCCGAAAACTTGCCAAATTTGTTCTGCCTGACAATTCTTGAATCTGCCTATTGACACGAAGGAGACAAATCTGAATAGACTCAAATGGAATGAAAATTCCATCACAAGGTCATTTAAAGCTATTGACTTGAAAATGTAGAATTTCTCTTAGCCATTCTGCTTCCGCTTGATTCTTCCTCTGTGCTCCAATCTCAATTCTGGAACCATAAACCCTTGAGAGTGGGCGGATTTGAATTTTTAAGTTCAACAGTATCAACTCCCAAATGACCTAATCACACTAGCAGTTACAATGGTGAACATCAGAAGGGAGGTATTCCTTCGAAACTCTGGTAAGAATGAAGTGACCGATACTACACCATCCAAAAGGAATGGCTATGCTAATAGATGGCGATGCAAGAATAGTTCAAGACTCAAATCAGATCTTTACCACGTCTAACATGCTTAACAGAGAATCAGCAGATCACAACATCCATCATAAAAACAGTAAGGTCAAAGTATCTGCATCATTTGCATGAAGCACAACCATTCAACATATTCTTTGACTGCCTCTGCTTACTCAATGACTTAGCACTTGGTCTATTTTGGCAGGCATAGTTGGTGGCTCCTTTCGCGCATAGTTTCCTTGTACAGTTATCCTGTGACATGAAATCAAGGACATATATTAGTTTTGCATGACTGATGATTATTTTTTACTATGGAGTATTTGGCATCTAAGACACAATGAAATAAATGTGCACTGAAGATCAAATATTCATCCAGCGACTCAGCGACATGGTTATACAAATGTATGATTTCAGCAGAATATCTAATTTCTCTTCGCCTTCAACATGAAGAAACCACATAGTAGAGATGGGGCCTCATTGGTTAACCCTACTGAGACTGTGAACTTGGGTCGAGTAACCCAAAAAGAATTAAAAAAAAAAATTCATCCTTGCTGCTTTAGTTCAAGAGCCTAGCAACAACACCCCCCACCCCACCCCCAAAAAAAAAAGCACAAAACAAAACAAAAACAACCAGGCTTGAACATTTGTACATCTTTCCGAACAATATGCTTCGAAAGAGACTAGCAACCAGCACTTCCTCCAATTGTTGATTTGAAATAGGGGTGTAAATGGTTCGATTTGGTTTGGTTTAGGCCGAAACCACAAACTGAACCACCTCCGATCGGTTTCATTTTTTTCAAATCGAACCGAACCAAACCAACTGAGGCTCGGAACCAAACCAAACCACTCGGTTTGGTGGTTTAAATAATTTCTTTTAATTAGAATATTATTGTTATGCTATTAAATAAATTCTTGTAATATTGATAAATCTAACATAAAAAATAACATTAAAATTGAGGCAAATAAAATGTTTAATTGCTAATTAACATCAAACATTAAAAAATAAGGCTTAAAAAGCAAAAAAACATAAATAAAACAAAGAGGTTTACTAATATATATATATTAATATGGCAGTTTGGTTCGGTACCAAAAATCGCAAACCGAACCATCCTAACCCAAAACTGAACCAAACCATCCGATTCAATTAGATTCCGCGGTTCGGGTTTACACCCCTAAATTTTGAATATGGAAGTAATCAATGAGAATGTGGATTTGAAAGTAAACTTAATGTTCTCTCAAATTCTCTCAAAGACAGCTGTGGGATATAGAGATCTTCATGGTTCTGCAAAATGAGTTATCAATTTTGAGAAGAAACACCAAATGCTAAACATATAATGTTTACAAAAAGTAGCCATTTTGTAGTTTGTCAAACAGTAAACTCAATGGTTGACCTCTGGAACTCAGTGATGAATTACTGGAGGCGAGCTTGCAGTATCCCAGTTGAGCCGCTCCATAGTTATTAAAGGCGAAAGGCGTGAGGCAAGAAGAGGTACTCTTTGAAGGCGAGAGGTGGGCGAGCGAAAGGCAAAAAAGATGACAATTAAAGAAAATAAATCAAATTATATCTTTTGTAACAATTTTTAAAAGCATGTAATCAATAACGGTGATACATAAAACTATGATCACAATAATCAAATCACTTCGAACAAAAAATTTAAACCTATAAGTATAAATTTATTTTTCAATAAAAAAATAAAATTCAATTACAAGCCCCAAATCAACCTTATCTTTTTCAAAAGTCCCATAATACTTGGACAAGAAACCCAAACCCATGGGACTAAGTGAACCCTAAGCACAACACCAAAAACAGATTGAAACTCCCCCAATCTAACCAAAACGGCAAGCCCGGGACTAAGCTGTATAGGTGCCGGTGACCAAGTCTGTGTGTTCGTCCGGCAAAAAATTCTGGCACCAGCGCCAGCGTGTGAGCACTGTTCTGGCGATGGCGAAGCCTCAGATAAGGTTGCCATGTCGAGGTAATCGCAGCTATGGACTTATATTGGGTAAATATAGAAAATCAGCGGCTAGATATCAGCTGAAATCGATTGGATCTAGGCCAAAATCCTTCATATCTGGGCTGGAAAGGTTAGTTGCTCACCTCAGGCCTTTTGCCTTTCGCCTTGGCTCGTTTCTTCAACATGGCCTCGCCTGACCTTCAAGAGGCGAAGACCCTTGCCTCGCCTCGCCTCTCGCCTGAGGCAACTAAGGCGCTCGCCTTTATAACTATGAGCTGCTCTGGGTCAATAATGACTTGCTTCGCAGTCAACTGCTGGCCATGCTTCCCGCTACTTTCATACACACCAAGTCTTGTTCAATCCCATATCTTTTTGAGGTTAACTTATGATTATGAAACTATATCTCAAGATTCCTGCCTTAGACTAACTTATATTACCCTACATGACCTATAGGCAAATATAAGTGTTTTTCAGCATTAAATACTTTGTTTCTAGGGGAACATATTTCACAATCCCCGGAGAAAAGGTTCACTAACAGACAGGGAGAAGATATGCAAATCTGTCAAGAGGTTAACTTTGATCAACTCCAAATGGCCTATAGAGTTAATTTTTACAACATCCAAACATTTGAGTACAATCTGGAAATCCAATCCAACGGTTGCTCAACTTTACCAAATAAAACTTGGATGAGTTTAGGTTTAATATATAATTTAATTTGGTCCCTGAACTGAAGACATTTTCCTCATTTGGTACCTGACCTTTACTCTTCTTATTTTGGTCCCCAAACTGCACTTTAAGCCTTACAGTTCGTCCCTCAAGTCACGGCCGTCACTGTAAATATTAATAATTGTCTAAAATGCCTAAAATGTCCTTACTAAATGATGAGTGTGATTCCTAGGTGGTCAAATATGCTAAGTTGGGATTAATAATTTTTTTCTTAGCTAACGCAAATAATTCTCTCAGCCTTACAATTTCATCTCTCTCTTTCTTTCTATCTCTTCTCTCTTTCTCTCTCTCTTCTATCTTCTCTCTTTCTTTCTATCCTTTCTTATCAGAGTTAACAACCAAAATAGACATGCCCAAATGGTTCGAACTGGTGGTTCTGGTTCCGAACCGGCGATTACAAAAATCGTGGGACAACAAACCGTAACCGAATCGGCAAATCACGGTTACGGTTCCGGTTCCAAACCGGATAAGCCGGTTCCGGTTCTGGTTCCAAACTGCAATTTTTAATTTTTTAATATTTTTTTATAATTTTTTTTAAAAAAAAGATTCCATCTTAAAACTTTGTACAAAGTATTTTTTGAATTTTTTAAACTTCGTAAACTTTTCATCTTTGAAATTATAGAGTAAACAAGGCAATTTCAAAATTTAAAATTTAAATTTTAGCAATTTTTCACAGTTTGGAACCAGTGGTTCCGGTTCCCGGTTCCAAACCGGCGTTTCACGGTTTTGAGAAATTGAAAATCGAAACCGAACCGTGTAACCGGCGGTTCCAGTTCAGGGACGGTTCCAGTTCCTTGCGGTTTCAGTTTATGCAGTTTTTTGGGCGGTTCGGTTCCGGTTCGAACCGCCGGTTCCAACCGTTTGTGCATGTCTAAACCAAAATTGGATCAACCTATTTCACCCACCATCTTCATCTCTCTCTCTCTCTCTCTACACACACATAATGGAGAACAAACTAAAGCTACGACTCTCTCAAATTTAATCTGCCTAAATTGCAGAAAGGGCTCGGCTTCTCCCATCCCATCCAATTTTTGCAAATTTCTTTCCTTTTTCCCCTTTCAACAATTACCCCAAGAAATGATTCCCTGAAGCAATATAACAATTCTAGTTAACTTGAAGTTCTTAATTCATCAAACAATGCCTTAATTCCAGATACTCCAAAACCACCAAACATGACATAATTCCGACGAACTCCAGAAAATCGACAAACAAAACGAAAAAAAATTCAAAAAAGAATCCCTTCAATAAACATCTTCTATACAAAACTCATAAGTTATATGATCAAAGAATAGAACTTTTTTTGAAACCCAGGTGAGATATCAAGTAAAAGGGCTGAGAATTGATAACATGGGAACGACCCAGATCACAAAAACTGACATGCAAGACAATGGCAGTGAGCCAGAACTAATTTAGAAGCTAGTTTCGCAAGGAATGTAGAAATTTAGTATATGATGAAGAACCCTAGAACTCGAATAACAGAAACTGAGTGGTTCGGAGTCAAAAGTTTAGAAAACAAAGTTGAGAGATGAACCAAGGCACTAAATAGCTAGCGCTAGCAGCACCTTCCCAATTGCGAGTGCGATCTCAATTTACCAAAAAACAAAGGGACTAAATAGCTAGCGCTAGCAGCACTGAGTAGGTCTTTCAGCGCACTCCAGCGAGATCGATCCCCGAGTGATGACACAAGGCACTAAATAGCTAGCGCTAGCAGCACCTTCCCAATTGCGAGTGCGAAGTCAATTTACCAAAAAACAAAGGGACACAACACCTGAGACCTGCCATATGGTTCTAACAACTAGGGTGTCAAGGCCGGTCGTAGTAACTTCCTGCTTGACGAACTTGTGCTTCTTCGTTCTGTCCAAACGGCATTGGCTTGGTTGAGGAAGATTTTAATTTGAATTACATCGATTTGATTTTGAATCTCTATGCGTGTGATTCTCTTTTGTTACCCCAATTGACTTTTCTAATTCTAATAGATTTAAAGAGAGAGAGAGAGAAGAGAAAAGCGAGAAGCAAGAAGAGAGAAGAGAGACGGAGAGAAAAAAAAAAGAGAAACGAAGAGAGATAGATAAGGAAAAGAAGAAACCCAGAAGAAGAGTGAGAGAGAAGCGAGAAGAGAGAGATAGAAAGGAGAGAGAGAGAGAGAGAGAGAGAGAGATGGTCAACAAAGTTGAGAGATGAACCAAAAAAAAAAAAATCAATTCCAACTTGGCATTTTCTACCACCTTGAAATCCTACTCTGCATTTGATAAGGGTATTTTAGCCATTTCAGACAATTATTAACGTCTAAAGTGACGGCCGTGACTTGAAGGATGAACTGTAAGGCTTAAAGTGCAGTTTAGGGACCAAAATAGAAAAGGTCAAAGTCAGAAACCGAATCAGGAAAAGGTCTTCAGTTCAGGGACCAAATTATATATTAAACCATGAGTTTATATGAATCCTCAACTTTGGCTCAAGTTTAAAATCCATACATACCCTTAGTTTTAAGGATACAACAGTTTTCCTAATTTTGAATTTAATACAGTAATATGGATAAATTCAGAACTCAAAGAGTTTATAAGCACGGTTTTTGAAACAAGACTTTTAAGTGAAATGTCCCAAAATAGAAAACCGGTCTCTTTGAGTAGAAGAGAGTGAGTATGCATTTAGGCAATACTAATGTCCTATTGGTAAATTATGTACACCACCTTTTTAAATGGTTTTCATTTCTTTTGTCATTGTTATGAATTCCAATGAGACTCCAATGAATGCCAATACACAAAAAGTCAAACGGAATGCTTAAAGTGTGTCCTTAGGTTACATGTTAACAACGCCCTTCATTTATACTATGAAGTACACATAGTTCACGGTGTGGACATGAATTCTATAAATAATTTACCATCTATAATCAGAAACGCATAAAGCACATAACATAAGTATATCAAATATTTGTTATTTTCAAAATTTGGTTCATGAACCATTGAGCCAACATCTAGCTAGTAGTCTACCAGGAAAGCGCCATTTTTACATAGTACTATTGTGGGGCATCTCATTGTATTCAACTAGGACCATACACAAGAATAGTATCTCTCTGTAAGCACAGTCCCAGTCAAAACACAAGACATCAATTGGTGCTGCTGTGAGTCAAGCGAGTGTCGTACTCCAGAAGTATCTAAGGATTTCTCAATCAGAACGGCAGTTACGTGAACACAGGCTGCATCCTTCAAGTGAATTAGAGATGAAATGAGAACTAGGAACAAGTGAGGGGCTACAGATCCCTTGGAATTCTATGCCGCTTTTATCCCTAGTAATCTGCTTTCTATCATTTGCTTTCTTGAATCTATTCCTATCTGCAGCACACTCATCTAACTGCTTTACTTTTTATTCTTCACCCAAAAAGTGATTCTTGAAGATCCTACTCCTTGACTGTTAATATAAATTTGACCATGTATTCAGCTGGCTTAACGACCTGCTTTTATGCGTCTTTGACCTCTTTGGATATATCAGCTACCAGAATTGGAAGCCAGAGGACAGAAAAATGTAAAAGTAACAAACAGTAAAGGTGTGATGCAACAGAGGTGCAAGAGAAACGATGATGGTTAATACAGAATACAGCAAGAAAACCATTGGAACTCACATTGTTTAACTATTTATTACTATCCTACTATTTCAGGATAAATTGATCATAAATTAAGGAGTTTTTATTTCCTTTGATGTAGTCCATCATTGTAACTAGAGCCACTTCATTGTATATGGTTGCTTCCTTCCTACTGATTGTTGGATGTCAATAGTTTTACAGATGGCACAGAAATCAATCCATCCCCATCGTTGATTCACAATTTATGAACATTCGTAAGCTATAGGAATAGTCTCAAGAAAGAGAAATGGAGAGGCGAGGTACAATGGTTCTGAATCCATCACCCAATATAATTCATTTGGCAACAGGTTGGAAGAAATCCTAGACCTTTCTCAAGTCAAT
Organism: Platycodon grandiflorus; assembly: GCA_016624345.1. Lineage (NCBI taxonomy): Eukaryota > Viridiplantae > Streptophyta > Magnoliopsida > Asterales > Campanulaceae > Platycodon > Platycodon grandiflorus. Next base: position 28,435,601 of record CM028364.1, read on the forward strand.
AAGGAGTCCCAAAAAAATCCAACACATTAGTACTAATGCTATATAGTAAATACATTGTTTCCTAACCTGTGACGTCATAGAAAAATATAGATGTTTCTGGTTGTTATTTTCCTTCTTATTACTTCAAGGACAACCTACAGATAGGTGTCCAAGTTTCCAGCCTGTAATTTGCCACTTAGTGAGCCCTCTTCAATATGGTAGAGGCTTGATAATAACAATGACTGCGAATTAACACAACTCTCTTTTTCTATCCCAAAAAACACACAAAAGATCTCCCTGAGCGGGAAGCAAACACAAAAATAATTGAACTAGGATAGTTATAAATTAGAAATTATATAGAGATACATTATGCTGCAATTCATTTATTATGGGATTGTGAGTATTAAGGTCATCGAGTTCAAGTAGGCTTGTTAGGGTATCCTAGTCTGATTATATCATCAGGATCTTATTGTTATATTAAGTAGTTAGTCCTAGTCCTAGTCCTAGTACAGATAGGAATTCTTTTTGTCTTATGAATATTGATGTAATCTCCCATCGTTTAATTAAAATTTAGGGCAAAATGCGGGCCAGTCCCTTTTGTACAATTTCAACCAGTTTAAGACCCTATATTTGTTTTCAACCGGAGAAAGGCACTTACTTTGCGAAAATGCCCTTAAAAAACACGGTAGAGGCACGCTATGCATCGCAAAACAAAATTGATGCATCGCAATTTCAAATTGATGGATCGCAATTCCAAATTCATCCAAGTGTGCATCACGATGCACAAAATTGTACTAAGAAGGACTGTTTTGTTGCATCGCGATGCACAAATTTTATTTCCAATGCACACAAAAAGCACCACGCTCTTTTTAGGCACCAAAACTATGGACCACGCCTTTTACACTTTCGATGCATCAAAGTGTGCATCGTGATGCACAAAATTGTACTTGATTTATTGCATCGCGATGCACAAATTTTATTTCTGATGCACAAAAAAAAGTGCCACGCTCTTTTTAGGCACCAAAATTATGCACCACGCCTTTAACATTTGCGATGCATCAAAGCGTTCATCGCAATGCACAAAATTGTACTAAAAATTACTATTTTATTGCATCGCAATGCACATTTGTGTATACTAAAGATAACTTGCGATGCATCAAAGTGTACATCGCGATGCACAAAATTGTACTAAAAAGTACTGTTTTGTTGCATCAAGATGCACAAATTTTATTCCCGATGCACAATTGACTCTTTCCAATCAATATATTGAAATTGTTAAAAGTTTTTTTCTGCTGCAAGTGGTGAAATCAAGTTGAGATCAAGGTTGTTTTAAGCCATTGCATTTGCATGTTCTTGATCCCAAGTAAGGAGAACGAGGAGATCCCGGCTCTCAAGGGAAGGGGTACACTTAAACAATAATAGTGGCTTTTAACATTTGAAAATATCACATAGGCCCTTGATGATAGCAGGAGAAGCGAGTGAAACTGCAAAGTTAGTGAATCTTACGAGATCCATTCCTGATTCAGACAGCACATACCCACCCTTGTGATACCAACCATCAACCGATTTCATGGCAAACCAATTTGTTTACTTCCACGCCATTTCAAGTATTTATGTAAATACAAAGCGGTTTAGCAATATAATTATTGCGTAATTTTTCACTGAATTATAGTACTTATTATTGCTTTTATGGTTGTTGTGCTTTATTGAATTTTGTGGCATCGTCTTTTCATCAAAGTCCCATGCAACTGAACCCACCAAAAATAAATAAAGAGAGAGAGAGAGTGAGAAATTGCAGGAGGGGAAGGGGCAAGATGACGAATGTAGAGGAGTTGGATGAAGACAACAAAATAGGATGGGGGAGGACAAAGATGGCAATGAGGTTTTTTTTTTTTAAAAAAAAAAAAGGGAGAGAGAAGAGAGAGAAAGTCAAGATTTACAGGAGTAAATAAGGAAGACGCAACTTAAAACGTGTTTAAGGTTGTTACGGGGGCAGTTTTAGAACAATTGGCCAATTTATCATTTAAAATGGACTTTACCGGTTGAAAACAAATATAAAGATATGCGGTTGAAAATCTGTGAAATGGTACTGCCCGCAATTATTCCTAAAAATTTAATTAATATCGAGTTTTAGCCTTTGTGACACTGACCTTTGGACACGGGTAGTCCCATGCGAGGGTAGGCAACTAAGCATTCTTCTTCCTTATTGTTTTCTTTCCCCACTCCCATCTCCGTGTGCGCTCGTAGAACAAGTCTTGTCCTGCATCACTCTAACCCCCCTTATTCTCCAAATTCTCTTACATCCCAGCCCTCAACTTCATTCGGTAATTACCTAACTTGCTTGTATCTACACACAGCTAATATCTGCCTTCAGAAAACTTTTTCTGGGGGCCTGTGAGTACACAAAGCGTTGATACCATGTTAAACTACCAGCTCCTAAAAGCTTAAGGGACTTTACAAACCAAACAGGGGGCCACCAAGTGCACTCACAATAAAACAAATACAAGCAAGATGACTCGAATCCAAGCCCTGTGTAACTACTTATACCATCTTAAGTTACCAACTCATTTAAAAGTTTAATCTATTAGAGAAGGGGTCCAACAATGTATATCATGCTTGAACGAGAGGAAAACGTCAGAAAAATCTAATTTAATATCGTTACATATATATCTTCAGCATCTAAATGAATATCCATATTTATGAATATGCTGAAGTAATAAATGCTGTTAAGGCTTGATATACATTGTTGAGCCCAAGCTTTTCAATGAGTTGGTAACTTACAACATGCCATGAGAGAAAGACCAGTTATACACGTAACAAAGTGGTCACTACCATAAAAAATGTACAGATCAGTAGGATAAAAAAAAGAAAATAAGAAAGATTGAGCAGTCTACTTAAACTTAATAGGAATATACCGCTCATTACTATTAAAGATAAGATGTTGATAAACCAACAATCCGACTAATAGTCTACTTACAGTTACAGGCGAGTATGCCACTGAGCAGAGAATCCCCTCGTGCAAAATCTATCGGTAAGGGGACAGTCCAAGCATTGGCTCCATACTAGCCAATTGCTGCTGCAAAAACCTGTAAACCGATTCAGTTGTTGTAGCAGCTATTCGAATGACAACACCAAATCCCTGCACAGGTATTCTCATCAGGTAACATACAGAAATTTCAAATAAACAGAATGACAAAAAAAAAAATGTAATCTTATAATATGTTACGAACTGCATATGATGCTACGTCTATTCAGACTTCATATTAGAACTGTCCCAAACGCTGAAGCTAGGTAACAAGATAGCTCTGATAGTTGCATTTTTGTTGTTATACAGGCCTATAACTTTGCTCTTTTTACTTTTTGGAGAATACTTAACCAGAATGCTTTTATTTCCACTAGGCAGGACATAAATCTTCTTCCTCACAGCAACACAACATGCACTTGAAAGAGCTTCATAAAATTGAAATAAAATACAATTACAGAAAGCATGTAAACGTAATACTTTGAGTACCTTTGGTCCAAAAGCATTGCAAGAAGCAATGATGCTGGGTTTGGTAAAGCAGTGCTCACTACGTGTTTTTGTATAACTCCCAAAGCTAGTAGAAGGAATGTGTAATTCCTGAGACATCATCTTCTTCACATTTTCTTGAACTAGGTTTTGGACATGCTTCAGCTTTGGCCTACATGAAAGCAATCAACAACTAAATAGGCGTACAAGAAATAAGCGTCATGACTGTGGCAAGTGCAGAATCAGAAGGAAGAGGAAACAGGTTTAAATACATTAATAACAGCTACGAACCCCAGTAGAATGACCATGGCAATCACTTGGTAGTCTTGCATTCGTTCAGCAATACTGGTAATGTTTCCTTGCTCTAGTAATACCTGCGTTGACAATAAACATGTAAGAAGTAGGGACAAATGTAATCTAGGATGCAGAATTTTAAATTTTCACTAACTAGAAAATCCAATTTGCTAGAAAAGAAACTGCAACAGTTTCCCAAGTCTGCCTTAGTAATCATCTGATCAGTTCAGAAGCGGTTTGACTAGTGAGAGTCCACAAGAATGTCAAATATGATCAAATTTATAGAACTATGAAAAAGAGGAACACCAAAAGACAGATCTGAGAACTGACTTAGAGCAATGATAGGAAAATAGGGACTACAGAAGGACAAGTAGATAAGCCCTAATTCTGAAATGACCAATGAATATCATCCAATATTTGAATCGAAAATACACAGACCATTGAGGCCATTTACTTCTATGTAGAAATTTTGTTTATCAATCGAAATGAAAGCAAGAGAATGGTTGTGATTTCTTAAAGCTCTTAAAACTTTCTATAAGTCAAAAATTCCAGTTATTGGAATTCCTACAAAAATAGAACAATATTCAGGCAGCTAGAAGATAAATTACCGTATCAAGAAATAAAGGGTTGCTTTCGCAAATGATGTGGTTGGTGCTCTTATAAAGTTCAAAATTCCATTTTTCTCCACTTTCATGTCGCCCACTAGTGATCCAATCAACAATGAGCAAGCTTGAGTCAGGTGTGATTCTGAAGACTTGCTTTTGAGAGTATTTGGCTGTAGAGAAACAGGTAACTGGATCTGGAATGACAACCAAAAGCGCATCACGTCCAATTTTTGCCTACTGCACGGCATAAATTAGCCCCATCAATTAAAATCAGTTGTAAAAACACATGGTCAAAAGATAAAAAGAGAAAGCAGAAATCTTCTGACAGCCCTACAAAATTGATCCAGTCATGTCAATAATCCATTCTAAAACAATTGTATCACTGAAAATTTCTGCAAAATAAATGACCCACCCTGTTCCATTCACGAATCCAGCTATCATCAAATTTTACAACCTCTACCCATAACCGGTGTACTATTTGAGTTTAAATTTTGTACCAAAGAAAATCATGATTTTTGAAACATAAAAGATTCGGGTATTAGAAATACTTGTTCACTCATATATTAATGGAGGAACGCAAAACAAGTCCCCAAAAGACAACTTTGCTAAGACTTAGAGGGACAACCTAGAATAGCTTTTTATTGAAAAAGACTTTCTAATATACGTAAAAAGAGAAAAAGTGATTAATTAAGGGACGGAGGTACTCCCTCCGTCCCAAAATAAGTGTCCCCTATTGAATATAGACGGGTTTTAAGAAAGTGTTTCGACTTTATGCTAATTTTCTTTAATGCCCCTATCTCTAGTGGTGTCAAATAAATGGGGTTCACTTACTTTTCTATCTCACAAACAAGTAGGGCACAATAGACAATTGACTTGAAAAAACTTTACAAAAAAGGAAAGGGGACAATTATTTTGAGACGTCACAAAAAGGAATAGGGGACACTTATTTTGGGACAGAGCGAGCAGCATTTTTCGCTAATGAACTATTGCTAGTGAATGGCCAAGCATCTTCGCTAATGAACTATTGCTAGTGAATGGCCAAGCATCTGATACCCATACACGGGAATCGCACCAACACAGCCTAGCCTGTGTTTTGCACACAGTTATTTGCACCATTTGTGATTCAATGGCTGAGAAGCCTTGGATCAACAAGTGGCGCATGATAACTATATTTTTTTAATTTTTTTTACGTTTGCAAAAATGTACATAGCACTGTTCAAAAAATACATATGTTTGTTCAAAAAATACATGTTCAAGAAGTACATATGTTTGTTCAAACTAACTTGTCAAAACAAATGGTACAAAAAACTTGTTAGGTGCCCTTCCCCCCCCATATACTTCATGAGGCCAAAGTGATATAAGGGTATGCAAATTAAAAATTTTTGATCATTCAAATTTGCGGCAATGTGAAATAAAAGCGACTTTCATTATAAGACAAAATAAAAACTCCAAAGTGACACTCTTGGAACGGAGGTAATACTCCAACTGAAACTCCAATGAAAGACAGCAAAATTTTACATCTAACTTAATCAACGAAAGCAATAAAGTTCGCCTTGTAATCAAGGCAAAAAGTACATAACTGTGTAAGATCACAAGAAAAAGTAAGATCGCGGAATTCTACACTTCTAAAAGACTGTATAAAAAGAAACTCCACTGTTGCCCCTCGCTTGTTTAGCATTTTCACATCTTATCATATTTATTTCGAATCTCCAGTTTCAGTTTTAATATCTAGAACTTGGTGAAAAACATAAACCGCATAAATCAGTATTCAGTGTTAGAATTTTTGTTTTTGTTTTTGTTTTTTACAACAGAATAAAAATAAAAATGAATATACACATAATTCACACTTTTTCTCACATTTTATAGGAACATAAAATCAAAACAATAAATGTTAAATCCCCAAAAGAATGCCATCCAAGCAGGGTCTTTAAGAGGTCAGTCATTACCTCCATGATTTGTTCTGAAAACTTGGATGCTACCGATTTGTAGACCTGTATTTGAGATTAAAAAAAGGATTAAGTACAGCCTCAATCAGGCATAAAACAACAATATTATTCGCTACCCACATAACGTATGCTTAAAACACTACAAGGGGACGAAAATGCTTGTAAAGAGGCTGACTTACTTTAGTAGAGGACTGTGTGGTTAGAACTGCAGTGCAACCATCTCCAATAGTGAAGTCACACGATATAGAATCACCCTATATAGTATTACCCACAATTTCAACATATTGTTACGGTAACTCGCAGAAAAAGAAAAAAAGAAAAAGAAAATGAATCAAAGCAAACAGAAACAACTGAGGAATAATACTCAAAGAGTCATATTTTGACCTTTCAACACCACAACCTGATCATTTGTCAACGAAAATTTGATATTATAAATTTTTTTACTTCTTCAAATCTATGGAATTTGTGGTTCATAGTGTTTCTTTCTTTGATGTAAATTCTAGAGGTTTTAATGTTATTTCAAAAAAAAAAACAAAATACACGTATGTCAAATATTGATCAAAAGATAGTTGAAAGGACTCGAAAAAAACAAAGAGCATAAACAAAGAAAACACATTACAAGTACTGAGAAAACATACAGAGACAATGCCACCACCATAGGAGAGGGTGTAAATCCAAACAGCATCATTTTGGGGTGGACCCACCTGAAATGAAACAACAAGAAGAACAGCATAGCAGTGAGATTGGGGATTGAGGGATATTGTCGTATTGATGAGCAACAAAATACTCCCTCCGTCCCAAATTGGGTTTTTTTAGTTGTTCTTTTTCAAAAATGAAGGAAGTTGATTCTTTGCACGTTCAAGTTGAGTTTATTTTCCTTCGCAATTTTGGGTCTCTTCTCCTTGCAAGATTTAGGGATTTTAGTTTTTGGTTATTGACTTTCTCTCTCTTTAGCCCCCACCAGCTTGTCTCTATCTCTCCTTTTTCTTTAATCAATAAAAAACCAAAATCCAAAACCCAGAAACTGCCCTCAAAATCACCATGCAAACACACCCCGGCTATGTTTAGCTACTCAATGTCAAACTTTGGAATTGAAATTGGAAGAACAAATTGTGACTTCGTTTTGTGGTTTTAGACTTTCACTCTATTTGGTCAAAGTAGCTTTCTCTATATCTCTCAAACTGTTGCTTCAATCATAATGAACAAAACGAGAACCAAAACCGCAAACCTAAGTCACTTAATCACGAATCCAAACACACGAACGGTGTTCACACTAAAATAAGTGCACAATGGACATTCATAGATAGCAAAGATGAATTTAGTAATTTTGTACGAAATGAATAATCATTTTAAGACAAAAAAAAATTCACTCAATTGGAATCGATGGGAGTAATATTTATGGGTATGTTTTGATTCGAGAGATGAGAACAATTTATAGGGGAAAAAAAAACAAAAACAAAATGTATATACGTATTACCTTACGTGGAAGGATGAACTTGAGGGGATACTTTGAGAAGCATCGGGTGACGGTTGACTTTCCCCCGACCTTCTCCACTACCAACTTGCCTGTTGTTTCCTCCATCTCATTTCTAATCACTCCCCTCCCTCCCGATTCCATCATTGAAAATTGAAAATCTGGAAAAAGAAATAGCACGCCCCTTGCCTTTTCATTTCAAAATTTGGGTAAATTTGTCGCCTGCGCTACTTTTAAAATTGGCAAAAAAAAAAAAAAAAATTAATAATAATAACTTAGACAAATGATATTACGTACCCGAGTGTGTTGTACTAGTATCGGTGACGTTAGATGAAACTCACTTATATCTCTGCGCCTTTAGATTAAATTTTAAAGGATTAATACATAATTTGGTCCATGCACTTTTTAGTATTGTTTTACCTAGTTTTATGAACTTGATACTCCCTCCGTTCTGGGCAAAGAGTTCACTTTTTTTTTTTTTATAGAAGTCAACTAAATCAAATAAAAAATTTACATACTTTAATTATGTTTTAAAAAATAAAATTTCATTAATTAAAAACTATCTTAATAATACTATGGATTACAACTTTAATAACTTTGTAAAAAACACTAGATTTATGTTAATTATTGGTCAAATTTTAACTTAGTTGACCAAAAAAAATCAAAAGTGAATTCTTTGATTAGAACGAAGGGAGTATTTTTTAATTTGGTATTGAACTTTTGGTTACTCAGTTAGTTCTCAACATAGGCATTAGTTTTTTATTGTTAAGATAGAAATGTCCTTGACTAATGTTGATAAGGATCTCACGTAGACAACAATGGTGAGATTTAGTCCCTCAGTCCCTAAATTATTATCTTACTTTTTTTTTTATCCTTTCTTAAATAATTATCTTGTTTGAAACTTTTTTGTTTAGGATTTCATTTTACCATTTTACTCATACACATGAATATTAAAAAAATTACACACTATATTAATATTAATAATTAAATTAATTTTTTTAATCCGTATATCGGATTAAATAACACAATAATTTAGGACCAAGGGAGTATTATTTTTTTTGGCGGGAAGAAAAGGAAATAAATTGTAGGCGGGCTAAAGCATTCCCAGATATTCTCCTCTCCTCTCTTTCTCTCTTCTCTCATCTGGCCTTTCTCCTTTCTCGCCTGTGTTCTCTCTCTCTCTCTCTTCAGTCTTATTTCTTCTTTCTTCTTGATTCATCAAATGGCCTCATCTTCGTCTTTCTGAAATGAAGACGCATCAAAAAGCTCCTCGATCCCCTTCTTCAACTTCTGTTTTTTTTTTTCTTTCAATTATCTTTTTTTCATGCGATGATTATAGCATAATAGCTGATACCCCTCCCTCTCCCAGTGCCAATGTCATTTTAGATTTTTTTTTAATTTTTTTTTATTTTTCCTTCCCTCCTGTTCATATTTTTTATTGATTGTTTCCATAAAATTCATAACTACTAGTAGCTCTTAGTTTTACAAACAGTAGGTGGAGCAATAGTTGAGTGGAACAAGGAAGCGAGAACTTTAAGCTGCAATTAATGCCAAGGATTTATCTTTGTTTAGTTAGATAATAACTGTTGCTTTAAAAAAAAGGGGCTTGGCAGAATTCATGTGAAAGGGGAAGGGAAAAGAATGACTTGAGCAATTACCCTATAGTGCCTTCATTTCAAGATCTTTACCTAGCTCCCTTCTTGCTCCCTTCTTGCCCCCTTCTTGCCCCCTTCTTGGTCTTGTAATTTGTTGGAGAAATAATTGGATTGGGTTTGAAATTTGGTGATATTTTATTTTAAATTTTTTTTTATTTGAAGAATTAGTGATTGGTTATTAATAAGTGGTGTTAATTACTAGTGGGTGGGGATTTAGTGTTTGTTTTGTGCAGAAGTTGTAAAGATGGAGATTGCAGAAGTAATGGTGCTGAAAGGAAGAAGACAAAGAAATGGGGAAGAAACAGATGAGAAAAGAGATACTATTTGAGTGTGGTTAATGGAGTTTGTCAGTCCCCAATAAAAGTGAAGGAGAGAGGTGATGAAAGGGAAATGAGTTGAGGGGGAGGAAAAATTACATTCCAAATAGATGTAAAAAAGTATAAGTGGTACCGTAGTTTGGATGGGGATGTTTTGTAATTTGGTATTTAAGTGGTGACATTAAGAGCTTGTCCAACGAAAGTTCTTTCGTTGGATCATAATGAATCTTTACTTACAATGGAGGATCAAAAATAAATCATCACAAGCCTTGGAGAGAAAAAAAGCAAGAGATGAACCCAATAAAAAAGAAATCAAACAAATTGGACAAACAGAGGAGGAGACAAAACGGCTGTGTTTAAGTCTTTAAACCCTCAAAGGGGCTAACACGCGCTTTACACGTGTCAGTGCATGGGCGGTTGGGTTGTTTTTTAATTATCTCGGGTTGAGGGCAGTTTTGGTATTCAAAAAATGTTTTTTTTAAATATAAAAAAATAATACACATTTTTATCTATAAATTGAGACTTGATTTGCATCATTTGGACACCAAACGAATTTTTTGCAAATTATTGATATTTTGGATAATTTCTCTCTCTTCTCTCTCTCCAAATTTCATATTTTTAATTAATCCATTTTAAGTTGTTTATTTAGCTAAATGTATTACTAATATTATTATTTACTACTTAAATATTTTAATTATTAATATTGCAGATTATTAAATATAATTCATTATTGTTAATTGTTTATTATTACCATTATTATTGTTAAATTTCGTATTATTATTGTTATTAGTTGTTATTATTAGTATTGTTAATATTATCATTAAGTAATATTATAACTGTTATTATTGTATAATTTTTGTTGTTAACTTTATTTTATTGTCAGTTAAACATCATCAATGGCTGAACGCTATGTCTCTCGTAAAAGCAAAAACTCTCAAAATCGGGATAATTCACGTCAATCAACATCAAATGAACCCTCTTCTCGTCAAATTCCTCAACACATTCCACAAAACCAACCATCATCACAATACCATAATTTTTCTGATTTCCAAAATGCTCCAAATTTTGGAGGTCATCCGAATTTCCAAAACCCAAACTCTACGCAGTTTGGGAACACACCAATGTTTCCCCATGCCTCATTTCCCATACCGCAACAAACCTTTCTGTGGATTACTCCGTTACCTTCAAATTTGTCTCATTTTTCAACACAACAATCACAGTTCAACCAAGGGTATTTCCTATGGGGGTTCCCGGTGGTTCTTCATCTGAATATATTTCGGCTAGTCTCCTAGCTTCGAATATACCTTTTTTTTCAACACAACCAGAACCAGACAATGATGAAGAGATTGATGTTCAAGATGAGTTGGCCGATGAAACCACTCCTCAAAGTGGGAAAATAATAAGAACTAGGTGGGCGACGTACGAAACCATCAAATTGTGTAAATCGTGGGAGAACGTGACTACCGATAGTTACGTTGGAACAAACCAAACTGCAACACAATTTTGGCAGAAAGTGACTAACAATTACAACGAGAATCGTGGGGATGGTATGATCAGAAATTTGGGTCAAATTAAGAATTATTTTTCTAAAATGACTAAGGCAGTTTGTTAGGAATATGCCTGTAAATCAGCTGATATATATGTATGCATATTCCAACACAGTGATTTGCTTGTTCCCATTACAACGCATGTTTCACAAGTGGCTAAAAGGGCTGCGTACCGGTTAGTGTGGCAGCTTGTTGAAACAATGCATAGGTCATTAGACTAGGAAGTCTTTGTACATATCCGAGTCTTTGTCCTACCGTAATGATGACAAACCTTCATATGAATCAAGCTCTTCAATTTGCCGCTTGACGTGACTATCGGCAGATGTCTCACTAGCGACATTTCCTTCGGCTATGACGCCTAAATAGCCATCTCTACATCGCAGCTCTATATCGACACTCTAGTATCCGCCAAAGCACTTCATCGAACAACTGAGAAGCTATTTATTCAAGAGGAACATCGTGACCATCGCGGTTTCTACATCGCGGTTCTATAATGGCGGATCTCGAATCGGCCAAATCCTCATCAAAACAACTGCCGAGAAACTGTAAGATCACGAGATACATCGGTCGTTACTCAATGCACTTCAAGACAAAATAGATCCGTTACAAGATCTGTCTGACAAATCCAAGATACGCATCGATGTCTGCACCTTCACGTTTATCCAATAGACATTTCCTCTTCTGAACAGTGTTCGCGGTCTTCAAAGCTTCATTTCCAGAAAAGGCCAAGCACAGGACGCCGCACTACGTCAAAGCAATGATACGTCCACATCAATCACCGCATCCAGCTAAGCTCGACACGTCCAACTATGTCCAGCCTGTGTCCCAGATCATCTTCAAGATTCAAACCTAACTGAAGGTCTTTGCCCAACAAATCCAAAGATGTACTCTGCCTACATCACGAGATTCCGATCACCAACGGGCATAAACCTATTCAATACACCAACGGTCACCTCTTCTTCTCCAGCTATATAAGAAGACTCTCATCCTCATTTCTAAAGTGTGAGCACAAGAAAACAAGAGAGAGAGCACAAGCACTCTAACACACAAATTGTGTATGCTTATGCTTGAGAAAGGTTGTGGTATTGATCTTCATTTCTTCAATCCAGAACCACTCCTTCAGAGTGAGAAATCACAAGTGTAAGAACAAACACTTTGTGAGAGAGAGAGAAGAAAATCCAAAAGCTGAGAAGCTCGCTTGATCAACAACCTTGTTGTTGATTTGAGTTCTTCTTCCTTCGAAGAACTCGGTCTCTTCGGCCTCAACTCAATCATTCAATAAAGAGACCAAGTATCTTACGATCGTTGAAGCGGACCAAGCTTGAAGATGTCCGATGAAGAGCCAGAACTTACATGTCCAGATTGCATTCATATCGGCGGACTTATACTACATTATAAGTCGTGCCGATTGTGCAATAAGGTGTCATCATATTTGGTCGAGTGCTTAGCACTCGGTTGTTCAAATACTTGCTATTTGAACAACTCCTAATATTCTCTTCTCACATCACTCTAACACTAACACTTTCCTTCCCTAACCTCCAAGGTTGTTAGGAACTGCTAGGATTAGAGTTCTTACATGAGTCTTCGGGTATTCCATTTCACTTTCCTTCTTCCCCGGAAAGATTGCTAGGTTAGAGAGTCTAGGTTGATGTACTAAGCATGTTTGCCTTTGAGCAAACCTCTCTGAATTTTAATATAAAATATATAATTGTTACATTCAGCCTTGATTTCTCTTTCGTGTATAATTTGCTTTATCATGTGCAACTGTTTAAGGAAAGTAAATGATGCATCTAATACAGATTATAGTCAACTGTCAAGCTCTCTTCGATCAAATCTTTGATACTTTAATCTAAATTGTTAAACTTATGCCGTTTATTCTTCCGCTCAAACTCATTTCCATCGCCTAAGTTCAACATACATCTTCCAACCGCATATTTCATATCTGCTGATCCTAGATGTCCATGATCTACATCTGCTGATCTAAGATGTCCGATCACTCTATCTTCAGCTAATCATTCAGTATGAGGAAGATGATCTAGGTGTAGTAATCATTTCATCTACTCTTCAATCTATATGTAAAATTTGGATGAAATTTTTATTACACCAAGTATAGGCTATTCACCCCCTCTAGCCTATACACTGAGCAACCCTCGGACCTAACAATTGGTATCAGAGCGAGTACTCTGTAAACCTTATTTCAGGCTTAATAACCTGAGAGTTTAGATCCTGCTGCTCAGATTAGATGCATAGTCAAAAGGAGTCTTTTCAAAATCTTTTATCCACAAAAACCTTTTGACGGAGAATCCTGAAAGCCTTTTGAAAACCATCTTCAAATCAAAATAAATTTTGTTTTCAAACATATGTGAGAAAGAGTATTGTGATGACAATGTGTTCACTATAAGAAAATTTATCATATATCAGAATTACATTGATATTGTGAAGATAAGTATTATAGTGGAAGTTGATTTGCTAAGGATTATGCATGTTTCATAAGTCTGTTCTCAAATCTTGGTATCTTCTTTGGCAAATGGGTTAAACTCATATTTGATGGATGAATTACTTAGAATCCCTTCCAAAAACATGCTCTCTTGACATAAGGCTAACGATTGTTCCAATCCAACACCTTCTCAAGAAAACTTTTTATAAAAGTTTAGAGCAAAGGAAATAAGAAGAGTTTCAAAGAAAATTCAAAGGAAATCAAAAATATGTCATCTTCAAAATTACTGTGATTGTAAGATCTTGGCCTAAGGACATCAATGATGAGTTTGTCTTTCTTCAATGTAAAGCCTCGGAGCAAGAATACACTCAAGGAACCTATGCTCGTATTAGAAATGGTGCTTCAACGACTATGAGCGAGACGCGTTCAAAGAGTCTAATGAGGAAGTAACCCACTCCAAATTTCTTAACACTATGGGTTACACTTATAAGCCGTATTTTGAATAATTATTCTTTTGTCATGCTTATTAAGTCTCATTTGTATTATTGGATTACTAGAGCTATCTTTAGCTCATAAATGTTGCTAATTTTCTCTATGAGTACTTTGGGCAGGAACTCATATGACAGAAAAGGTCAATCATGCAACATCTCTCTCCATCGGCAGATAGTAACATGGCCGCGATTCATGAAGGATCGCGATCACTCATGAGAACTCACTCATGTCCTTCACTCACTCAAGGTCAAAATCTTCACTGGACTTTACAACAATGAAGTGAAAAATCTCGATAAGTCCAAAGGAGTTGATAAAGACCCTCTCTCATGCCTATACATAACAAAGTTAGCTATTTGCTTTCCAATGACTGTGCTCATGTCTGCGAACTAATATGCTTATACATATCATCGACAATAATGCATAATAACCGTCATACGCACTTTCATTAATATACATTGATTGTATGATTTGTTTTATGCAAATGATTTTTCAAAAAAAAAAAATCACTTTTCTATCGGTGATTTCAAGTGTTTTTCGAAACCCCGTAGTTGGTGAATTTCCACATCGCCAACCAACACTTCATAAGCTCGCTTTATGTGCTGACTTATAGAAGTAAAATCCTTTAAAGACCTACTCTCTCAAGTCTATTAAAGGTGGAGGCACACTTTTCGAAGTTTGATCGCTTCGATTAAAGTTAAGACTATTTTCAAAATCTTGGAAAACGACAAGTCGGTCAACATCAATCCTTACCAAGAATCTTGAAAATATCTAGACTTCACACCTATCCCTGCCATGGCGTGATCGAAGGACAACACAACAAGTAATGCTTCATTATTGAGTATCCTTCGCCTAACCTCCGTGAGTATAAGTAGAGCTCCTTCTTCATTCCAATCTCTACCATGTCAAAACTCACAAACCGCGTATAGATTACACTAGTTACAAATCGATGATTCAAAATCTCACAAATGTTGCAAAATCCAAGTCCTAAGATTGGATCAAGACAATTCCTTAACAACGGGTATGATTCCTTCATATTCATTCAATGTTGTTTCGATTTTATTTCGTTACTTCACAAGAGCTGATCTAAATTTCTCTCAATAATGAATTTCCAAAATCATTCATAAACCGTGAAAATTATTTCTCAAAATCTTTTTCAATACACGTTTACAAATATGAGAGAAATTGCATCAAGTCTGTGTACGAAATCATTAATTATGGTTCCACAGTCTTGTTGAGAAAACAATTGATAAAAAGAACTTCTTTTGTCTCGTCCGATAATCATAGAAGTTTGCCGTCAAGCATAATTCATATCTGCAAACATGATTGTCGAACACTTAAGAACTCTTTTAGTCAATTAGTTTTAAAAGTAAGATAGAAAACCATCAATTAATGCCGAAGAGTGATTTCATTCTCTTTTAGCTATCAATCTCATTGATACTCTAAAATGTCTACGATGAATCACTGGGAAAATCAATTAGCACATACTCATTCCACTTTTGGAAGTCTCGCTTGCATACTTGAACTTCACGAAAAGATCCCGAAAAGAAATGTCAAATGTTTGGAAAACATTTAACATATTGCCATGTGCAACAAGTCTTCGGTTATATGTAGGTATGCCGACCATCACCTCAAAGATGGCCGAGATGATTGATTCTGAATTAAGTAGCTAATATGGAATTGATGAGGATGACGAATCGCTAATAGTCACCACCAATCCCTCGTCTATCAAAGGGGATTCATGGTCAAAACACACATCCTTGTGGCCATCACCCTTCGGTGCTCTCATAATGACCCGAAGAAGTGAAGATGTTCGCCTCCCGAGAGTTGGAGGAGATCAAAAAGGGAACACGGCCATCTTCTTATCATCCAACTCCTTCTAAATCCTTGACCAATGACTCCCAATCTAATGTCTAGGATTAGGATCTATAGGACACAAATTTGTAACATGTATTTCTTTACGTAAATTGAATCATTGTATCTTTCTCATGTAATCGGCGGTCATCAAAAATCCAGTTGTATTGTTCTTGTAATCACCGATCCTTGCATCATACCGTGTAAAACTACTTGGATCATTGAATACAAGTTCGCAACTTTTCTCATGCTCATCTACTTGTCGCATTCCTTTGATAGCATGAACTAATGTGTTAAAGTGTGTTGATCAAACCTATCATTCTTTGATTATCTCCATTTTATTACGTGATTAAAAGAATTGCTCTTAATGAAATGGTCACTCTACCGAGACACAAACTCGCCGACATCCCATCGCAAACCTTTCTTGAACAATCGCTAAATCAAGTTATGGTCTTCTACTACCGCTTAACTCTCATCCTTAGACACCATGATAATTGCCTTTCGAATCTAATCTTTTCACAATGATTAAATTCAAGTTCGCAGAATCTATAGTCTCTTAACAAATAGGCAGATCGCGTATTCATGATCTTCATGTCAATCTATCGATGAATCGCTATTACTCAATCTCTATTCTTCATGATTAAAAGGTCAAGATTGTTAGTAAATCTACTTTGAACAACGAGTCGCTAAATTGAACCTTTCAAGACAATCCAACAAAGACTTTGTGTTCTTAGTAATGACAACTACCAAATCTTGTATACCCTATGAGATTGAAGTTATAAAGGCTTGATTAGTTGTCTCCATTATAATGGCTCAACACTAATTGGTATACGATTGAATTCCAAAACACTCGCTACACCTTATCATGTGATTCTTTGTCAAAAGGATGTAGTTAAAAATCTCTAGTAACTCGACCTATCCTCAAGATAGTCGACATTCAAGAAATCTTGGGAAGACTAATATTTTCAAATATTATGTCTTTCCTCAGAGTGAACACCGATATGACCCCGTTTCATATAGGCTACGTCTCACTCTCTTTAGAACAAGTCTAGTCTCAGATCTCTTCCCTTGCCATAGAATGCCTAGATCTGATTAGAAAGAAGAACGGACATCACTTCGTGTACACATGTAACATCTCACTTGATCTATTTAATATTCTTACTAAGCTTTATTAATCTTAAATAGATTGATGTCCATTATAAATAGAGTCTATTCAATTGATATCACTGTCCTTAACTTAGCCGATATTAATCACACTCCCAATAATAGACACAACAATCAATATCGCAGCCACTCTAGCAAAAACCTAATACAACCCGCTAATAGTGTCTTCATTTATTAAAAGACTCTTCAAATCTCCCAAAATTGGTATCAAACTTCAAGATTGATATCGACAATCTTAAGACACATTCGTCTAAAACCTCCACATATGTGTCATGTACAACCGTGCCATATGGCTTGGACAAGTTATTCGTCCCCAATTCATTCTTAAACAACCAATGCTGTTCTATTGTTGATTAATTTACTCAAACAACTCGTTTGAAGTAAAATAACGACTTATATTATCCCAAGCTTGTACCCATTAATATCACAATAAAGGCAATCAAATTAATCGGTCTCAAATTAATTTTAAACTTCTTGTTTGAAAATAATATAAATATCTTCTAGACGCCTATGCACTAGCCATTATTACACTAAGCATGATGACATAATCCAAAATCGACTATCATTACGTCATTAAATGCACTCACTTCTTTAAGCCCCCAAAATGTCTTTTCCCATTCCTCTAATCAAGAAACCCTTTCATCTTCTCAAAGTTGTATAAAATTGGTATCGGTTCCAAAAACAACAAACCGACTTCGTTCCTCAAAATCTCTCCACAAATAGAGTCGGTTGCATCATGTGTTCACCAAATCTGCCTAGTCCTCCTCATCGACCCATCTCCCACACCGAATGGCGTCATCGAATGATGGTCCTTCTTGCCACTCCTCCTCTACCGGTGATTCAACGACCTCGTCAAATCTCTCGTCGTGTAAGGAATCGTCTTCGAGACCCCAGAACAGTGTATCCAATTTCATCCCTTGGACTCCCACAAGAGACAATACCGCTACTACGCACGCTCCCATCGCCTCAAATGCTCACCTCGAGCAACCCTCATCTCGGGAGGAGCTTCACCAAGAACGCCAATGCGTCAAATCCGGTCAATGTTCCTTTCGATTAGAATCGCAGACCTTCATCCTCTAACTCTACTTCATTAGGATGACTAGCTAGGTCTCTGTTTTATAAATCTAACTTTCTTTTGCTATATCAATGATAAATATGTAATGTGTTTAGTCTTGTGTACGCTCTGTCGTTATTTGACATTTTCTTTTCGTTAAAAATTAAAAATTTGTCTGGTACATACTCGTTCATGCCTGCAGCTTCTGTCTTGATGAACTTCATCTATACTTCGTAGGCGGACCTTACATCTCATGTTTTAGATGTATATCTCATACATCCAACAACATCAACATAAGACTCGGCCATACTTGCTTGTTTTGACTTGATATACCTTAAAGAGGAAACCATTTTGAATGCTTTACTACTCACCAATTGGTTTCACTAATTAAACAACTTACCCTATTTTGCCTCTCCTATCACAAAATAAAGCGTATCACACTACATTCTTGTAAAATCTTCTTACAAGCAATGGAAACACAATTTCTAACCTCGATATCCTTTTATGTATGTCTCATACATGAAAGTTGTGTATCATAAGCTATCTCGCACATTAAGAATCGTAAATATGACAAGTAACCGTATTCCCTCGATAAAGTCTATATTTTCTAGAATTACATCCTGCAAATCACCTCGGCATTTCTCAAACGACAGCATGCTCTCTCTACCTGTCAAAATTCATACCTTATGAATTACCATAAGCATGTTCTCCCTCATATTTAGGTTATAATACTCCAAAATTCAATTGATAACTATCAATCTATCTTCAACTTGTGGCCATTAAGGAGGAGAAATTATGAAGAAGTAATGGCCCCAAGCAATTGAATATGTGAAAGGAGAAATTGAAGTAATAATTGGTAGTAATGGCCCCAAGAAAATGTGAAATATTAACCCCAACTAGTAAGGAGGAGAGAAATTATTGTAGGCTCCAAGTAATTATAATTATAGTAAGATTGACACTATTCATTAAGAAAGAGAGATTGTAATGGCCCCCAGATTGTAATGGCCCCCAAATGTGAAATATTAAGGAGGAGAGATAAACAATTAGTAAGATTAAGAGATAAACAAATATTAAGGAGAAAATTGAAGAAAGAAGAGAAATTGAAGAAAGGAGAGATTGTGAAAATTGCAAGTAATCAATGAACCTTTCAAGAGGAGAGACCGTGAAGAAGTAATGGCCTCAAGTAATTATAAAAGAAGTCAGGCCTTAAGAAATTATAGTAGGATTAACACTATTAAGAACAATATTCATTAAGGAGGAGAGATAAACAAATATTAAGAAGGAGAGGTAGACAACTTGTAGGACTGTTGTAAGATAGTATCTACCCATACAGCTTAACACTATATGACTATTATAATATGCGACTAGATGAAGATGCTTAATCAATTCGATTAAGTCACTTATACTTTCTACTTCTTGCTTGAGCAACATTCTTCAGATCATCCGATGCAAGAAACACACTCTTAAGGCAATATTATCATTTGCCTAATAAACATTTCAGTTATTGCTTCGTATTTGTTCTTCCATTTATTGAGTCTGTAAATACTTAGCAATAGGTGACTATACATACGCTATCGCTTGTAAGTTCAACCTAGGGCATGTCTTGATATAAACTGAATATTCAGTAGTGGCATGTTATTACTAAGGATTGAACAACTGCTTTATAGAGCTATATGTATAAGTCAATTGTAGTAATGGTCCCAAGCAAATAGGAGGAGATTGTTAGGAATATGCGTAAATCAGTGATATATATGTATGCATATTCCAACACGGTGATTTGCTTGTTCCCATTACAACGCATGTTTCACAAGTGGCTAAAAGGGCGCGGGTTAGTGTGGCGGCTTGTTGAAACAATGCATAGGTCATTAGACTAGGAAGTCTTTGTACATATCCGAGTCTTTGTCCTACCGAATGATGACAAACCTTCATATGAATCAAGCTCTTCAATTTGCCGGTTGACGTGACTATCGGCAGATGTCTCACTAGCGACATTTCCCTTCGGCTATGATCGCCTAAATAGCCATCTCTACATCGCCAGCTCTATATCGACAGACTCTAGTATCCGCCAAAGCACTTCATCGAACAAGCGCAGAAGCTATTTATTCAAGAGGAACATCGTGACCATCGGGTTTCTACATCGCCAGTTCTATAATGGCGGATCTCGAATCGGCCAAATCCTCATCAAAACAACCGCCGAGAAACCGTAAGATCACGAGATACATCGGTCGTTACTCAATGCACTTCAAGACAAAATAGATCCGTTACAAGATCTGTCGACAAATCCAAGATACGCATCGATGTCGCACCTTCACGTTTATCCAATAGACATTTCCTCTTCGAACAGGTTCGCGGTCTTCAAAGCTTCATTTCTAGAAAAGGCCAAGCACGGACGCCGCACTACCAAAGCAATGATACGTCCACATCAATCACCGCATCCAGCTAAGCTCGACACGTCCAACTATGTCCACTGTGTCCCGGATCATCTTCAAGATTCAAACCTAACTGAAGGTCTTTGCCCAACAAATCCAAAGATGTACTCTGCCTACATCACGAGATTCCGATCACCAACGGGCATAAACCTATTCAATACACCAACGGTCACCTCTTCTTCTCCAGCTATATAAGAAGACTCTCATCCTCATTTCTAAAGTGTGAGCACAAGAAAACAAGAGAGAGAGCACAAGCACTCTAACACACAAATTGTGTATGCTTATGCTTGAGAAAGGTTGTGGTATTGATCTTCATTTCTTCAATCCGAACCACTCCTTGAGTGAGAAATCACAAGTGTAAGAACAAACACTTTGTGAGAGAGAGAGAAGAAAATCCAAAAGCTGAGAAGCTCTGCTTGATCAACAATCTTGTTGTTGATTTGAGTTCTTCTTCCTTCGAAGAACTCAGTCTCTTCAGTGGCCTCAACTCCATCATTCAATAAAGAGACCAAGTATCTTACAGATCGTTGAAGCCAGACCAAGCTTGAAGATGTCCGATGAAGAGCCAGAACTTACATGTCCAGATTGCATTCATATCGGCAGACTTATACTTCATTATAAGCTGTGCCGATTGTGCAATAAGGTGTCATCATATTTGGTCGAGTGCTTAGCACTCAGTTGTTCAAATACTTGCTATTTGAACAACTCCTAATATTCTCTTCTCACATCACTCTAACACTAACACTTTCCTTCCCTAACCTCCAAGGTTGTTAGGAACTGCTAGGATTAGAGTTCTTACATGAGTCTTCGGGGTATTCCATTTCACTTTCCTTCTTCCCCCCGGAAAGATTGCTAGGTTAGAGAGTCTAGGTTGATGTACTAAGCATGTTTGCCTTTGAGCAAACCTCTGCTGAATTTTAATATAAAATATATAATTGTTACATTCAGCCTTGATTTCTCTTTCGTGTATAATTTGCTTTATCATGTGCAATCTGTTTAAGGAAAGTAAATGATGCATCTAATAACAGATTATAGTCAACTGTCAAGCTCTCTTTCAGATCAAATCTTTACAGTTACTTTAATCTAAATTGTTAAACTTATGCTGTTTATTCTTCCGCTGCTCAAACTCATTTCCATCAGCTAAGTTCAACATACATCTTCCAACTGCATATTTCATATCTGCTGATCCTAGATGTCCATGATCTACATCTGCTGATCTAAGATGTCCGATCACTCTATCTTCAGCTAATCATTCAGTATGAGGAAGATGATCTAGGTGTAGTAATCATTTCATCTACTCTTCAATCTATATGTAAAATTTGGATGAAATTTTTATTACACCAAGTATAGGCTATTCACCCCCCCCTCTAGCCTATACACTGAGCAACCCTCGGACCTAACACAGTTTCAAAATTTTCTGGAGCTTTTAATCAAGCATTAGCTTGCAAAGAAAGTGGCTGGAATGACGATAATGTTATTGGGAGGGCACATACGATTTATGAAGCAGATCAAGGGAAACATTTTATGTTAATGGAGGCATGGCAAATCCTTCGTAACGTTCCCAAGTGGTGGGCAAAATATGTTGAAGTGGAAAAACATGCAACTAAAAATTTAACAAGTAGTGGCTCAAAACGATCTTGCAATGAAGCTTTTGATTTTCAAAACTCATCTAATGTTGAAACACCTTCAATGACATATCCAACTCGACCTCCAAGCAAGAAAGCTTCAAAGAAGAAGGGAAAATTTGTGGATAAAGAAAAACTTAATAAAGAATTACGTGAATCAAACTGCATTGATTTAGAGCTTAATGCCAAGAAGAAACGTGAGGAATCCAAGATGAAACGTATGTTCAAACAGTGGGAGGCTTTGAAAAATATGGAAAACAAATCCGTTGAAGAAGAAGAAGATTGCAGAACGTTGTATCGTGCACTGTTTAAGTATATGATGTTTTTTTAACTTGTCTTTAATTTGTATTGTCATATAATTTATCATTAAGTAATTTGTATTAAATATGGAAAACAAAATATTTTTATTGCTTCTTTTTACTTCTCGTATATGTTTATCAACAAAGATATCTGTTATTTTCTACAAATATATCAAAAAATCTTCAAAATTGTAAACATTGATGATAAAAAGTCACGGGAGGTAAAATTTGCAATGAAGATTTCAAAAAATATCTTCATTGTGCAGTCACCATCAACTCTAAAGTTGATGGTGACTAAACAATGAAGATATTTCAAAATTTTGTATCATTGCTTCTTTTTACTTCTCGTGTATGTTTATTAACAGATAAAATAATACAAAAAAATTTACAAAGATATCTGTTAACAAATATATCAAAAAATCTTCAAAGTTGGAACATTGATGATAAAAAGTCACGGGAGGTAAAATTTGCAATGAATATTTTAAAAAATATCTTCATTGTGTGGTCACCATCAACTTTAAAGTTGATGGTGACTTGATAGATGAAGATATTTTTTAAAAATATCCTCGTTGCTTCTTTTTTAACTTCCCGCGTATGTTTCCAACTTTTCTATAAATTTCGCCCAGTGTGTACACTTCAATGAAGAAAAAAACTTCATAGAAAACTTATGTCTTCTTCAAGTTCTAATTTGAATTCAAACACCGACAGTGAACATGAAGATGATTTGAATGAAATTCAAAGAAGCGTAAATGAATATATATTAGACCTTACTGGTCGTCGACGTCGCAAGTGTCAAATCTGTAGAGAACTAAGATCTCTACAAGTAAAAAGAGAAGTTCATGAACGTATCTATATTGATAAAAATCGTGTTGATGGTCATCAATGCCTGTATTCAGCCTACTTTGTGAAGAATTCAACATACACCGACCAACAATTTCGCACCAGATTTCGGATGCGAAGGCATGTCTTCCTTCGAGTAGTAGAAGCTCTTGGTGCTCATACTTCATATTTTTAACAACGAGTTGAAGTATGTGGTAGACCTGGTTTATCACCAATACAAAAATGCACTGCTGCTATAAGAATGCTTGTTTATGGAATGTTCGGTGATGCATGTGATGACTATGTTCGTATTGGAAAAACCACTGCACTTGAATATGTGAAGAAATTTTCTGAATGTGTGGTTAGTGTTTTTGGAGAACAGTACTTGAGAAAGCCAACAGAGGAGGACCTCCAACGTTTGCTTCATGTTGGGGAGAACCACGATTTTCCTGGTATGCTAGGTAGCTTAAATTGTATGCACTGGGAATGGAAGAATTTCCACGTGGCTTGGCAAGGTCAGCACGCCCGAGGGAATGGAAAGGCGATCGTAGTTCTCAAAGCAGTCGCTTCCTATGATTTGTGGATATGACATGCATTCTTTAGCACTTCAGATACTTGTAATGATATAAATGTCCTTGATCGATCTCCAGTATTTAATGATATTTATAATGGTGTAGCCCTGACAATAGGCTTTACTGTTAATGGTAATCAGTATAACTTGGGTTATTATTTAACTGATGGTATATATCCTCCATGGGCTACATTCATCCAGTCCATTCGATTGCCGCAAAGTGATAAACATAAGCTCTTTGCTTAACACCAAGAGGCAACGAGGAAGGATGTTGAGCATGCATTTGGGGTATTGCAGGCACGATTTGCAATTATACGAGGCGCAGCACTTATGTGGGAGGTATCTACGTTGGGAAAAATTATGAAGGCTTGTATCATATTACATAATATGATTGTTGAAGATGAACGAGATACTTACACACGTCTGCCAAATATTTCCGACTATGATTATACTGACATTACTGATGGTAGCTTAGCATGATAATATTTTAACGAGCGTATTCTAGAGCACGAAAGGTATCTTAAACGAAGGTGTACCGTTCGAGATAGAGATTCACCTCGCCGCCTGCTGCATGATTTAATTGAAAATATTTGGAGACTTTTTGGTAATTAGTCAAAGTTGGTGTTTGAATAATCCTCGCTTTTATTATTATTGTATTTTCATTATATTTGTTGTATTATTGTCGAATATTGTCGGATTTTTCGTTAGAATTGTTGTATTTCTATTTAATGTTTGAATTTTTGTAGTTATTAATGAATATTATTATAAATATTATTCGAATTATAATACATAAATTGATAATATTATAATATTATAAATTGAATATTAATAATTTATATTATAAATAATATCAAATTATTGTAGTTATTTCAAATTTAATAATATTATAAATAAATAATATCAAATTATAATAAATATTATTCAAATATAATAAATAAATAATATTTAATAATGACTATTTATATAATTTCAAATTTAATAATTTATGCAATATCAAATTTATTTGTAAATATAAATTGAAAGAAGAAATTAAATTAATGGAGATAAAGATGGTGGGGTATGTAAAGTTGTTGGAAATAAAGATGGTGGGGGTATGTAAATGTGTTGGAGTTTGTGCCACCATTGGAGTAATTTTTTTGTTTTGAATCAAATGAGTATCAAATAGATTACTTTATTGGTTTTTAATGGGTTGTATTTGATTTTTGGTTTGATTGAATCAAACCATTGATCCTGCTCTAATGAAAGGATGTTTTTGGGTCAGTAATGGAAGGATGTTTTTGCAGTAGTGATTTATATTAATAGTCAGGAGAGTGGATGTTGATTGTTGATATTTTGGAGTTCTATAAAGTTCAATGACGGTGGTGGTGATGTTGAATGGTGGTAGTGTTGATGGAGCAAGAGTGGTGGTTGGTGTAACTGGTGTTGGTGAAATTTTTTGTTCTGGTGTTAGAAAAGAACTAATTAAAAAAGAAAACGTTAAAAGAGGAAAAGAAAAGAAAATATAAAATTTAAAAGCTTAATAATTAATAATTAATGTTGTTTAAAATATTATTTTTTAATTAAATTTCATAAATATTTATATCACAAAAATTATATATATTCCTCTTGGCAAACCAATCAACATACACTAAGTGTAATTTGGGCATGTGGAATCCTAGTCATTAGTAGGTAAGCGTATTTTGGTCTTTTCTAGAAAATGTTAACGCCTCAATTGACAGCGGTCAGTTGAGGGACTATCTGTAAGCTCCAATGTTCAGTTTAAGTACCAAAATAGAAAATGACAAAGTCCAAAAACCCAAGTAAGAAATGCTAAAAAGTTCGGGAACCAAATTTGAGCAAACCCTACAATTGATCCTTGTATTCTTAGCCCCTTTTGTGATTGGTCCTTTAGTGACCTAAATGGTCCCTCTACTAACCCATTTTTGGGAATGGTAGGCACTATTCCCAAGGGTAAAAAGGTCATTTCTTTAAAAAAGTAGAGAGACCTTGTGCTTGATATATATATATATCAAGACAACAGTGCTTTAAAAAAGAAAATTTCCTGCCAAATTAAACTTTCCAAAAATGAAAGGTTATTTGCTTTTGTAAAAACTGGATATTTGCCTTGAAAATATAAAACAAAGATCTTATTAATTTAATCAAATTTATTGGATTGTGCTGGATGGTAACTACTACCCTATCCAACCAATTTGAAGAGATACTCAATCTCCATCCGCTACAACTCCGATAAATACCAGATTTCTGTCTTAAAAATATAAATTCATGTATTTGAAACTTGAGATCTAATCAGTTGATTCAAATTAATTGAATCAGATTAATTGGTCAGCTTAATAATTTTTTGACAATCGATGAATGAATTTGCTATAAAATTTTACAAACATTATAAATAGCTTTTATATTTACATAATATATTAATCATCGTAGATTTTAAACAAGAGAGCTTATGTAGTCCATGTCAGTGAAAGGGACACCACAGAGCCTCTCCATTGTCAGAACTCGCCGAGTCCTACACTGTGGATACACTTTTGGAGCTTGTAGCCTGCCTGGTAAGTAGGGGTGAAGGTGGTTCGGTTTGGTTCGGTTTGAGCCAAAACCGCAAACCGAACCACCCCTAACGGTTCCACATATTTCAAACCGAACCGAACCGAATCGCCACAAACTTCAAACCGAACCGAACCAAACCAATTGGTTTGGTTCGGTTTAGTTCGGTTCCGTGGTTTAATTATTTAAATATTTTAAAAAAGAAAAAACTTTTAAATATCAAAAAAATACTTTTAACATAAACTAAATAATTAAAAGTCAAAAAATTAACTTTAAAATTACAATAATTCAATCAAAATGTAGGCAAACAACAATAATTTTTTTATTAAATTCAATTACTAATTACTAATTACTAAATTATATATATATATATATATATAGAAAAATAAAAATTAAATAGTGGTGGTTCGATTCGATTTAGTTTGGTTCAGTTTGGCACCAAAAATCGCAAACCGAACCGAACCGTTCGGTTTATAAAATTTTTAAACCTAAACCGAACCGTTCTAACCCGAAATCGAACCGAACTGACCGATTCGATTCGATTCGATTCGATTCGATTTGACGGTTCGGCGGTTCAAACTTACACCCCTACTGGTAAGCCCCGGGCTCCTAAAGTAGTCAACATTTGCCGCCTCCTTCTTGAAGTCCACTTCTTCAAGCATCGATTCCCTTATGTCTTTATGTCTTTGACAATAGCAACCTACTAAAAAAATCTGGTCTTTCTGATTTTTAATTATTATTTTATTTAATTTGGTACACAGATTAAAAAAAATAATTAATTTAATTATTAATATTGGTATAATATATAATTTTTTTTAATGCTCATGTGTATATAATGCATAATTGAAGTAGAGAAAAAAATAAGAGTAAAATGGTACTCCCTCCGTCCCGGATAAATGTTCCTAATGGATAAAACACAAGAATTAAGAAACATAATTAATGATGTGCTGTAAAATGTGTTCTGACAATAATACCCATGAACATTAATTGAGTTCAACTATTTAAATAATTGAGTTTATTTATGATGTGTTATATTAAATGAAGCTTTAAGGGTATATTAAGAAGAATAGTAGAGAATAGGTAAATCAAAAGTCTTTAGGAACATTAGTTGGGACATCCCAAAATAACAATTAGTAACATTTATCTGGGACGGAGGAAGTAAAAGTAATGTCCTAAAAAAGAAAGTTTTTAAATAAGACAATTATTCTGAAACGGACAAAATAATAATAATAATAATAATAATAATAATAATTTAGGTATTAATGAATTGTTTCAAGCCATCATCACTAAAAGCATGTAGCCTGTAGTAATGCCTATTAATGTCTGGAAGAAGCCGAAGGAACGAAAAGAATTCTTTATGCCATTATTTCATCTCAAGCAGTCTGTATGACTGAAGCCACCATCATTCACAATATATGACTAAAGCCACCATCATTAACGCAGATTAAAAATAAAAATTAAATAACAGTAAATTTTTTTAAATAAATTGAGATCTGGATTTTTTTTTTTTCCATTTTACACTTTAAAAAAATCGAGATCTGATTTTTTTTTTGTTTGTTCTACATGTTAAAAACACAAGATATGAACTTAAACACCTGATTCCACAGCCACAATGTTACAAATCATAAATTACCATTTTCCTTTCCTCAAGTCAGATAAAATTAAATAAAACCATAAAACAATGATTTAACATTCTAAGAAAATTAACCACAACGGAAAAAACTTGTTGCAAAAAACAAAAAATCTGGTCCGGATTTTTATTTTCGTTTCTACAAATCCAAATAAGTAATTCAAAAAAATAATGTTGAACAATCTGAGATTCAAAGAGTCTTTGCTTGAATAAAAATGGGAGTATTTCACACGTCATGATCCATCTATAGGCCTCATAGGGCTTAGTTGATGCTGTTAATGCAACACTATGGAAAGGGGAGGTAATGGTTTGGGCATAGCCCATAGATTTGATCGTGATTCTGTACGTAGGTTTAGTTGGAAATAATATGTTTGAATTACGGGCGGTCCCCTTTTTAAACATTTATAATTGCTTTAGTTTAGATATTTTTTTTTAAAATCAAAAAAAGTATTTTTAGGGCGAAAAGACGATTATGCCATTAATGAAAGAAAAACACGCGCGCATCAATAACCCAAGGCATCGCGATAAGTAATCCAAGGCATCACGTGAGTTAATCATCATGATGAGCAACCAAGGCATCGCGATGAGCAACAAAAACATCGCGATGAGCAACCAAGGCATTACGATGAGCAACACAGACATCGCGATGAGTAACCAAGGCATCGCGATGAACAACCAAGGCACCGTTTGAATTTCAACTGCTGGAGGGGACTTGATTTTCCAAGGCATCGCGATGAGCAACACAGGCACCGCGATGAGCAACCAAGGCATCGCGATGAGCAACCAAGGCATTGCGATAAGCAACACAGGCGTCACGATGATGTAACCAAGACATCGCGATGAGCAAACCAAGGCATTACGACGAGCAATCAAGGCACCGTTTGAACTTCAACTGCTGGAGGGGACTTGATTTTCGTTTACCTTTCGGGGGCGTTGCCCCTGAACCCTTACGAGGGACGCTGTCCCCTCGACCCCTGCGACCTAACCGGGTAGGTCGATCCCCGTTGGGTTGCCCAGCATACTGCGATTGGTGAATTAAAACTCAAATCATTGATTAAAGTCCCAAAATCAGTCCATGAACATCTCACTCTGTTTTTGGACAGCACACTATCAAACTCGATTTGGATCTCGAAAATAGTTTTTTTTTTTGGTAGAAAAATTGTGCACAAATATAGTACTAAGTTAGGATAACAATATGAGATTGATTTTAAACAAATTCGAAGTTTAAAACATAGATTAAAGTGGCCAAAACAGCCCAAGAACAAGAAAAAATGGGATAAACTCAGAAAATTTGAATTTGATCAAATTGTGATCAAATTCGTGTTCTAGGCATGAAAATTGATCCCCAAACATGAGGGAAGACTATATTAACAACATGAAATCGTTTACGAGTTTTCAGTTTCTTTGATGTAACTAAATGTTTTTTATGTTTGTGTGTGTGTGTGTATTTTTTTTTTAACGAATCTCTAAAATAAAAGAGTGTTCATGTTGCATAGAGACATTTTAGGAAGAAAATTATCAAAATGCCTTTTTCCGATTAAGAAAAAAAAGGGTGGACTTTAGGGGTTAAACTTTTTGAAAAGGAGACCGACCAGCAATTTCCTGAAATAATATATTAGAATAATAGGAGGCAAGTGCTATTTATGAGATTTTTACGTTTTAGTTTCTTATTTTTGTTTCCAACCACTTAAGCCCATTTTAAGTGATAAATTGGCTAATTGTTTCAAAACTGCTCATTCGATTTTGTTTTTTTTAAGTTTCTTCAAGTTGCTATAATCGTGTTCACTATGAAATTGAAATCAATAATTCAATGGAAACTGCTGTCATGTTGTTGTTGAAATTTAGATGAGATATAATTGTTTTGAAAGTTTAAGGTCGAATGGAAGATTTTTGTGTGCAGCTTATAAAGTATTCATTCAAGATTTTGATTTAATTTTATTTTCATTAAGAACCTGAATAGTAATGCGGGTTGTATTTAATAAGAAAATACATTCACTATAAGTTTGTGCATCGCGATGCACACTTTGATGCATCACAAAGGTAATTTGGGATTGGTACAAGAAAAACAGAAAAATGGAAACTGCAATAATTGGAATTTTATTAATTCCCATTGTTATCACAAAAGTTATCGAGAATACAATTCATAGCACACAATTGGCATTCTATAGTATGAAGTTGCAAAGACATTTTTTCTCAGTGCTCCGTTGTAGTTGCAAAGACATTTTTGCTTTGGTTAATAATAATTCACGATAATGTTTTCAAATTTTTCACAAAATCGCCAGAGGTTATTTGTTAAGTAATCGTCGGAGGTTTTAAGATTTTTCGAAGTGAAGAGGGTTTTTTGGAGTGTCTTTGTGTTAAGCATTCAATCGGGTAATTGTTTTTGAAGTGTTAAGCCGATGCAATACGTATGTATTAGAAGGAAGGGCATATACGACATTTTGCATCAAAAGTGTCATTTTTCCGATTTGAAACAATTATAAGAGACTAATTAAAGCAGTTGAAAATTATTTAAAAGGTATCGGCCCGAGTTTCGCCCTAATATATTTGAGATATTCATAGATGACCTTTAGACCAACTCCAACAGTGGGGTTGAGTTTTTTTTTTTTTTTTTTTTTTGAATTGAATTATTTTTTTATTTATTGAAATGGATCATAAACGAGTTTATATATATATATATATATATATAATTTAGGTAAGTTTTTCTGGGCCCAAAATTAATTAAATTCGTAATTTTATTTTTATCATCCAAAAAATATGCATTGGGTTAAAGATATGTCAGGCTGTTAGGTCTTAAGGTGCTCAAACAGGCTAGAAGGGGGGGTTGAATAGCCTGTGTTCAATTTTTTAAAAATTGTTTTAAAAGTAACTTTACTTAAGTTAGAAAAGATTTTGCAGCGGAATAGAGTGAAGTATAGGACAAAATCAGGATGGCTGATCTTGATAGGACAAGATCAGCTGTTCTCAAAGCTGTTGGAATTCTGGAAATTAATAAGTAATAGCAAATCACAAGCACATAAAAGAGATAGACAAGAAATTTAATACGGTTCACACTTATAAATAAGTGCTACGTCCACAACCAAAGTGATCAACTTTGGATTTGAAAAATGTGTACTAAGTTTTCCACTAGAATCTTTACAAGATAGATCACTAATGGATCGTGTACAAAAATTAGTTAACCAAGTGTTTGCGGGAGAATTAATATCTACAAAGATATAATTCTCATGTGCTTTGAATGCAAGGATTGCAATCAATGAAGAGCAATAACGAGTTCTCGTCTAAGTATGGTGTTCTTCAAAGAATGTTGTTACAGATTTGGCTTTGAAGCTTTTAATGAACTAGCAGTTGAAGATGAAGATTTTCAGAGAGTTAGTTGAGGTTTGATCGATTGATGGCTAGTTATCTTCATTGCTGTCATGGAGTCTTCTATTTATACTCAGGGAGATTTAGGTAGTCGTTGGAGATCTTCAGCCTTGGAAAATTTTGAATTTAGATGCATTTAATGCTCTAATCTTGTTGTTGAACTCTGATATGAGGTTCTGCAAGATTCAGATTGGATTCTGTCATTTAACCAAAAATAGGTAAACATAAGTTGCAAACAGAATGTCCTTTTCTGAGATGAATGCCTAATATGGTATGAACCATTAAATGACCTTTGCAGGTTATCGTTGTATCGACGTCGACAAGAAACACTGCAGATAGTTTTGAGGCATGTCACCAGTCAAGTCTAGATCGGGCGATCTTTAGGTCTTCAACGCTGCTAATGAAGCTTGGCTGGAATGAACTTGTCCGATGACTTGAGAAACTCGGCTATTATGAAGATAGCTGATTTGATCATGTCCGATAAACAATAGGTTATCTTCTGAAGACTAGGCTAAAAACATAGAGCAATCCTAAGCTATTACAAGCACTTGTCTAAGTACAAGTTGCTACTCTAATAGACACGCAAGCCCATTAGTCACCTTGACTTAGACTTAGGTTATGGATTCAAGCAAATCTATAAAATACAACAATCTCCTCCTATTTGCTTGAGTCCATGACCTTATGAATACAATGGAAGCTGACCATGTCCAATTCTAGTAACAACATGCTTTAAAGATAATATATTATGTGAACATGTCCTAGATGAACTTACACGGAGGTCAGTGTATTCAAAATTACAAAGTGTTTACAGATAAAGAATTTAGGCATAAGAACACTTGTAATAAACTGTGTTTTAAAGACAAACTGATAAAGTGCTTTATAGAATATGTCTTTAAACAGTGGTTCAAATTTCATGCAAAGTAAGATAATTAATTAATCATAAAGCATGAAAAGGTTAAAACGATAGTCATTGTTCATTAAATAAGAAGTTTAAATCAAAGATTTTTCAAAAGATAAAGAACAAGGAGACAGAGATGGATATACCATTTACGTTGAAGCTTGTCCTTCTTCTATCAGCTCTGTCATTTACGTTGAAGCTTGTCCTTCTTCTATCAGCTCTGTCTGGAGCTATCAGCCGCTTTGAGTCTAACAATTTTAGCTTTGGCTTCTTCGAGTTCATCTTTGACAGTTTCCATTTCTGAGGAGAGAGTTTCATTCTTGAGTTGTTACATATCGTTCTTCTCAAGCAGACTGGTCAGCTGATCATTGTGCAATCGACTCATCTCCTCCTTCATGGACGCAAGCGAGGCATCCATGTTGTTAAGACGCTGGACAGAGGTGCGTAGCTCTTTGAAAGTATGAGTGTAGTGCTTGCCGAGAAGTGTTCGTGTAGCACAAGCAGAGGAATAGACCGAGCGATTCGCACTGCGTTGGGTTTTAAGCACTCGTTGAAGGCCGAGGTCGAATGTCTCAATCATGGATAGTAGGCCTTGACTAAGAGTTTCACATTTGTCTTTGAGGAGGGCGGCGTAGGAATTAGACGAGCTGGAAAGCTGACCGATCAATACATTTTGACATGTAGCAACGACCATTTGGCATGCTGCGGTAGCATTTTTGGCTTCGCGGGTAATAGAAACAATGTCAGCCATATATGTAGCCGTGACTTCAGTCGTATGAGACTGTTTGGCTGAGAGATGTTGAAAAGAAGTGTAAATGCTGGTACAGATGGTGTCAAAATTCCTCATAACTTCTTCTATAGAGGCAGGTGGAATAGGATGGCTAGCAGAAGATGAAGAACGATTGGAGGAGGATATGGTGTGGGGAGGTGATGTTTGGGAATGGCTTGCGAGTGATTGAGGCAGGCTGGTAGATGAAGGACTGGTGATGGGTTGGAAAAGGGTTGATTTGGGAGGTGAAGTACCAGGCAGGTGGAACCAGATGAGAGGTACAGGGAAAAGTTTTTCAATATAGGCTTCGTAAGATTGGGGATAAATAAAAACAGGAAGAGAGAATGGAATGGGTAGATAAATAGATCGGAAGAGGACAGGAAAACGAGGGTTAAAGCCAATATAGGTGGCAACTACATCGAAGAAATCGCAGACTAAAGACTTGGTGAATATGGAAGGATAGCTGATAATGGTAGAAGAACCAGCAACAGCAGCAGCAGCCCTTTTGGCTAGATCTTCTCTATACCTCGTGATGTTGTTGACAGTGAATACATAGGTATTGGTCACCTTGATAAGATCATCACCGACCATTTTCCTTTCAATTTGTTCGAAGCCGTTCATGAGGACATTGATTACCATTACAAAAGGTCTCTTCATCACTGGATTGGCTTGAACTTCAGCCACACTTTGAAATATCATGGAGAATACTATTTTTGCCCAATTTAGCTGTTTGTGAAGAACAACAGCTTTTGTCCACATCAGCTGTTGAGAAGTAAAGATGTTCCTGGATCCATTCTTGAACAAGTTACTCTTGTCAAGAAGATGACTGATATGATATGCACCCTCAAGGAATAAGTTTTTGAACATTTCAGAGAAAGGCTCCGGTTTCGTAGATCCCCTCAACATTTTCCAAGCCTGGGCAGATTCTTCAGCAGTCAAGTCCAATTTGCCTTCTATAGGCAGTCCTAGGATATTGCCAATATCCTTGTAGGTCAACTTGATCAGATAGCCCCGAATATAGCCTTTAAAATAGCTCATGTTCACTTTCTCATCCTTGGAAGCAGGAGAAGGAGGAAGAGTCATCCTTGTGTAGAACTCCTCAGTAATGGCAGTGCTGTAGTGAGTGTCATTCAGCTGAAAGAGTGGAAGAAGACCACATCCCTCTAAGTCTTTTAATAGAGCTTCTCCAGAAGAATATCTTTGAACCGATTCAGCATCAATAGTCATCCCAGGGTGATAGCTGGTCCTTGGAAGGTTTTTAATGGGTAGCTCAACAGCTTTAATAGCCCTAGAAAGTTGTGCCAGTTGAGTAGTAGTATCAGAAGTACCAGTAGTTTTGGTAAATTCTGTCTTTGCCTATATACACAATCGGCAGAATTAAGGATAGCTGATAAAAGAGTTTCAGCAGTTCTTTAGAAAAACATACACTGTTCAAATTCAAACCCAAAATATACTAATAAACAAAAGTTTATTAAAAGCACAGTTCATTTTCAGGGTTTTAGACAAGAGCAGATTCTATCATATTCAGGGAATCTAATAGTATGAATTGAAAATATTCATATATAAATAACTTTAAACACATTTGATACTCATAGATTAGTCATAAGCAACACAATGATGTTGAAATCAAGCATTCGCAATTCATCAATAGAGCAAGAACGAAATAGTTCATATGAATTCAAAAATTATAATTTTGAACGTAATAAGACTGATATTGAACGAACTTAAGAAGGTTGGATTACTCACCATTGAAGATATTGTGCAGAAGAATTGAGGAATTTGAAGATTTTAGAAGCTTTTTTAGAGTATCAATTTCTGGATTTTGAAATGAAGAAAGGCGGTTTTTGCAAATTGTGAATAGTCGATTTGTGAATTTCCTTTTTATACCTCTGACAAGTCTCAATAAATAGCATTTAATGAATTTTGACATCCGCATTTAATGTCTTGATAAGTGACTGTTCATATAACATTCGATTTTAACTTATCGTATTGAAGACTACCGATCAGGAGAGAAAAGTACTTACTCACGGTTGTCCTATAATATCAGCAGATTTACACTTGGCTAATAATATAAGCAGTTCTCTAAGCAGGCAAAGTGTAATAAATTAAGATAGTGTTTATAAGATTAAGGATTAAGATCAAGCATACCAAGCTCTCCTCTTAGATAGGCAAACCTGGTTGAATCAAGTGGTTTGGTGAAGATATCAGCTAACTATTGATCAGCAGACACATATTGCATGCTGATGTTACCTTTTTCCACATGATCTTTTAAGAAATGATATCTCACATCAATGTGTTTTGTCTTGGAGTGCATAACAGGATTTTGAGAGACTGAGATGGCTGATGTATTATCACACATTATAGGGCAATCAGTAGTCTTGATCTCATAATCTACCAATTGCTGTTTGATCCATAGCAATTGTGAGCAGCAGCTACCAGCAGCTATGTATTCTGCTTCAATTGTTAAAGTTGAAACAGATGTTTGCTTTTTGCTGGCCCATGAGATAAGTCTATTCCCTAGGAATTGACATGTCCCACTTGTGCTTTTCCTGTCAACCTTACAAGTAGCGAAGTCAGCATCAGAATAGCCTATAAGATTAAAGAATGAATCCCTTGGATACCAAATACCCAAGTTAGAAGTATCAATTAAATATCTGATGATTCTTTTGACAGCCTGTAAGTGAGACTCCTTTGGATCTGCTTGAAATCTAGCACAAACACAAACAGCAAACATAAGGTCAGACCTACTAGTAGTTAAGTACAAAAGTGAACCAATCATGCCTCTGTAAAGAGTCATGTCCACTTTCTTGCCCTTTTCATCTTTGTCAAGATGGTAGTTAGTGGGCATAGGTGTGCTGAAACTGTTTGCATTTTCAAGTCTAAATTTCTTGATAAGATCCTTTGCATACTTGGCTTGATTGATGAAGATACTAGCTGAGCTTTGTTGAATTTGAAGTCCTAGGAAGAAATTGAGTTCTCCCATCATGCTCAGTTGAAGATGAAGATTTTCAGAGAGTTAGTTGAGGTTTGATCGATTGATGGCTAGTTATCTTCAATGCTGTCATGAAGTCTTCTATTTATACTCAGGGAGATTTAGGTAGCCGTTGGAGATCTTCAGCCTTGGAGAATTTTGAATTTAGATGCATTTAATGCTCTAATCTTGTTGTTGAACTCTGATAGGAGGTTCTGCAAGATTCAGACTGAATTCTGTCATTTTACCAAAAATAGGTAAACATAAGTTGCAGACAGAATGTCCTTTTCTGAGATGAATGCCTAATATGGTATGAACCATTAAATGATCTTTGCAGGTTATCGTTGTATCGACGTCGACAAGAAACACTGCAGATAGTTTTGAGGCATGTCACCAGTCAAGTCTAGATCGGACGATCTTTAGGTCTTCAACGCTGCTAATGAAGCTTGGCTGGAATGAACTTGTCCGATGACTTGAGAAACTCGGCTATTATGAAGATAGCTGATCTGATCATGTCCGATAAATAATATGCTATCTTCTGAAGACTAGGCTAAAAACATAGAGCAATCCTAAACTATTACAAGCACTTGTCTAAGTACAAGTTGCCACTCTAACAGACACGCAGGCCCATTAGTCACCTTGGCTTAGACTTAGGTTATGGATTCAAACAAATCTATAAAATACAACACAGGCTCATATAAGATTTTAGTCTTTTTGATGATTGAAATATGATCCTTAATTTTAATTATTTATTTAACTTTTATACTTTGTCGTCACTAATTTTTGTATGAATTTCATTTCAAATGTTATTAATTTTACTTTTTTTATCTTTACGTTTTAATTATTTGTTTATATTTTATAGATCGTACTCATAATCTTTTTATTATAATAATTTATTTCATTTGTTCGCATCATACTTTCTATTTTTTATTATTTATATTGATATGAATCAAGCGTTTAGCTATGGACATTTGTATGTCTTAGTTTAAAAAATAACAAATTGTTTTGATCTAAAGATATTGATGCAATTAAAAGGGAATTAAAACCAACGATACAATAATGTATTTTTATTTAATTAGTTGCCTCTAATATTATTTTTTTAAATTTATTATTTTAATTTTATTTTTTCTCTCTATTTTATTTAAATAATATAATTTAATTGAAAAATATAACGCAAAAGATATAAAACTAGTTTACTTGCTAAAATTAGTTGAGAGATCAGATCTAAGTTGTTGAGTTCTCTAATCATACCCAGAATCCTACTCAAGTTCTTAGGATCTTGGACTCATGGTTCTGCTTCATCTCACTGATTAACAACTTGTTCATCCATTATGTTTTGTACTTGTTTAAAACTCTTGAATTGTTTGCATTATTTTGCATCCAACTGGTGGGCCCATTCCTAAAATCTGGGAACACTGTCCAGAACCCGCATAGCTCGCAGTGAATCTCCGGTGGAGATAGGCAGAGTCGCTGCACAGGCTCTCCTTCGGTAAGAACGGCATCTTTCTTGGCGGCACTCTGATTGTGAATCTCGCAGCACCTTCAAATAGGTCAAGTTAATTTACAATTGTAAATTTCGGATTGAAAGAAAGTGACACTAAACTCCATTTTTGGTAATTTTCGGTGAATTAATTTACAATTGTAAAATCCATGTTTTAACTCCATTTGTAAACCCAGGTTGAAAATGATTGCTAAATCTAAGAAAATCAGAAGGGGGAGACAAAGAGAGAAAATTGAGAATCTCAAATTGAGATTTGAGATTTGAAATCAAACAATTTGAGCAGATCTGACAAGAAATCAAATTATTTTGAACAAAGTTTCTCTTTTCAATTTGGTTTTTAAGCAGATCTCCCCATTCTCATTTTCTTCACACACTCGTAATCGTGGTGGTAGTCGAGGTGAAATGGAAGGGAGGGGGAGGGGGAGGGGGATGGGAATGAGGAAGAAAAGGTGAAAAATTATGATTTATGTATTACAATAATACCCTCATATTTAGTTTTAAAAACTAAAAATATATATGTATTTTTATCTATTTAAAAGAAAAGAATGTGCTGACAATTTTACTCTTAAAGAAAATCACGTGAGAGGCACGTGTAAAACTTCAACAGCAAAAATTTAACAAAATTGGATGAAGGACTAATTGCGTTAAGTTGAAAAGTAGGGATTTAATTTTTTCGAATTTCAGTATAAGGATCAA
Source organism: Platycodon grandiflorus (assembly GCA_016624345.1). Taxonomy (NCBI): domain Eukaryota; kingdom Viridiplantae; phylum Streptophyta; class Magnoliopsida; order Asterales; family Campanulaceae; genus Platycodon; species Platycodon grandiflorus. The sequence continues at coordinate 28,474,036 of CM028364.1, forward strand.
CCCCCCAAAACCCAAAAAGTTCAGGGATTATTTGTGGAGTCCGCCCTAATATTTGATCCAACGGTATAGACATTTAAGTAAATTTAACAACACAAAAGCATGTAGTAATACCATAAACACGAGCTCGTAATATCAAATGTTTATAACTTATATGCTGGTACATTCAATAACTTTCACTATAATTTTATTTTTTTAGAAATAAAACTGTTTTTTTATGACAAACTAAAGAGAAAATATAGATTATTTTCTAAACACACACACACACACACACTCATATATATCAACATATATATATATATATATAGACAGATAGAGAGACAGAGAGAGAGAGAGAGAGCATAAATTTTTATGTAGCTTGTACGACAAATTACTAATGGATAGAATAGGCCAAGATATGAATGGCATTAAAGTGACTCAAGCATAATGCGTTTCCATTGGAAAGGAAGCTAGCTAGTTGTGAAGGGGATTTGGTCAAGATAGTGCAGTTCTCATGGACTATACATCTTCTTCATGATTTTGGTCAAGTGATTAGAGGGAAGAGGTGGAGTTGCATGATGATGGTGGGGATCCGGTCCGCTTGGCACATCTCTCATAGATCCTACAACCTCCTCCACGGCTATGACTTTTGTCAATTGGTCAAAGGGAAGAGGTGGAGCTTGATGATGATGGGGATCCGGTCCGCTTGGCACATCTCTCATAGATCCTACAACCTCCTCCACGGCTATGACTTTTGTCAATTGGTCAAAGGGAAGAGGTGGAGCTTGATGATGATGGGGATCCGGTCCGCTTGGCACTTCTCTCATAGATCCTACAACCTCCTCCACATCTATGACTTTTGTCAATTGGTCAAAGGGAAGAGGTGGAGCTTGATGATGATGGGGATCCGGTCCGCTTGGCACATCTCTCATAGATCCTACAACCTCCTCCACAGCTATGACTTTTGTCAACTGGTCAAAGGGAAGAGGTGGAGCTTGATGATGATGTGGATCCGGTCCACTTGGCACATCTCTCATAGATCCTATAACCTCATCCACAGAAATGACTTTTGTCAATTGGTCAAAGGGAAGAGGTGGAGCTTGATGATGATGTGGATCCGGTCCGCTAGGCACATCTCTCATAGATCCTACAACCTCATCCACAGCTATGACTTTTGTCAATTGGTCAAAGGGAAGAGGTGGAGCTTGATGATGATGGGGATCCGGTCCGCTTGGCACATCTCTCATAGATTTGAATATCTCCTCCACAGCTTTTGTCGAATGGTCAGATAACTGGGACAGTGGTTCACTGGAACCAACAAAACTTCGTGCTTGGAGTATCATTGGAAGTGTCGAGAAGACAACCAAGAACAATATGCTAATGTTCATTGCTAAAAGCTTGGCCATGTTTGTAGTATACAAATGCAATATCTCCTTGTGTAATAATCTGCTACTTTATATAGAACAATTGTTCGAGTTATCATTACAATGTTTGGTATTAAATTAAGTTGGTTAGTCATTGTTATCCGAAGGAAAACTAGAAGGTTAGTTAAGGTAGGTTAGTCATTAACATTAAAGTTTGGGATAATTTTTACAAATTTCTTAAAAAATTTAACAGAAGATACCAAAAATGTAATGTACTAGTCACTACCCATGCGATGCACGATTTTAATAAAAAGATTTAGAATATAAACATTTATATATATAAATTATTATTATTTTTTTGTCGCGTTTACAATATAAACATCTATATATATATATATGTATATATATATATGTATGTATATATACGTATGTATATATATACATATATATATGTATATACATACATATATATATATACATATACATATATATATATATATACATATACATATATATATGTGTATGCATATATATATATGTATGCATATATATATATATATACATATACATATATATGTATATATATACATATATATATATGTATATCATATATATATGTATATGTATATATACATATATATATATATATATATATATATATATATAAGAATAGAATAGATGAATAGATGAATAGTTTTGAAAATAATAGAAAGTGCTGTTGAAAAAATAAATGATTTTTGTATAGATATGTACAAATTAATGATGAAATGTTGTGGGTTGAAAGTAAAAGATCAAAATATTGAAAATATTTAAATTAATAGAGAACTTTAAAAATAATGAGAGATAAGAGCAAACTTAATGAAGAGAGAGAGAGAGAGAGAGAGAGAGAGAGAGAGAGAGAGAGAGAGAGAGAGAGAGAGAGAGAGAATATTGAAAATATTTAAATTAATAGAGAACTTTAAAAATAATGAGAGATAAGAGCAAACTTAATGAAGAGAGAGAGAGAGAGAGAGAGAGAGAGAGAGAGAGAGAGAGAGAGAGAGAGAGAGAGAGTAGAATAGATGAATAGTTTTGAAAATAATAGAAAGCGCCGTTGAAAAAATAAATGATTTTTGTATAGATACGTACAAATTAGTGATGAAATATTGTGGGTTGAAAGTAAAAGATCAAAATATTGAAAAAATAGAAATTAATAGAGAACTTTAAAAATAATGAGAGATAAGAGCAAACTTAATGAAGAGAGAGAGAGAGAGAGAGAGAGAGAGAGAGAGAAAATAGAAATTAATAGAGAACTTTAAAAATAATGAGAGATAAGAGCAAACTTAATGAAGAGAGAGAGAGAGAGAGAGAGAGAGAGAGAGAGAGAGAGAGAGAGAGAGAGAGAGAGAGAAAATTAGGTAAGAAATGAATGTGTTTGTTTTAGGTGGGAAAAAAAATTAACCTAGTGCTTCCACGTGGAAGCACTGGTTTCTGTTTTAGTAATAGATAATAGATAATAGATATGTAAAGCAAGAGACAACTATTGAATCTTTTTTTTTTTTTTTTTTTTTTTTAAGGAAACAGGGACGGCACCCTGCTAGATTTTATTAAAAAAAAATAAAGTACAAACTTGAGGGGGACAACCAACCTGGCCCTTATAAATGGGAGGACAAAGGAGCCTGACCTCGAAAGAGAAATACAATTCAAAAGACAAAAAAACCAACCTATCTAAGAAATTCGAACACGAGCAACACCTCTAGCATCCATCCGAATAGCACCTCTAGCCGAAATTGGAAGATGATTAATTGAGGTGTAGACGGAATCCAATTTGGAGTCCATAGCAATATTAGCTAGGCTATCAGCAACTGAGTTTGCTTCGCGGAAGCAATGTCGAAAAGAATAATTCCCAAACCTTTGCATAGAAATAATAGCACTTATGTAATAAAAGGCATTCCAAGGAGGAGCATGACCTTTAGATATGTAACCGAGAAGAAAAGCTGAGTCAATCTCCACAATAGAATTAGTAAAGCCTTGAGAGACAAGCCAACTAACACCTTGAAAAAGGGCTCGAATTTCAGCAACAGAATTTGAACAAATCCCGTAATAAGAAGAGAAGCCATAAATGAAACGACCTTCTGAGTCCCGAATAACACCCCCTCCTCCACTAGTCCCAGGATTATCTCTACTACCACCATCCGTATTAAGCTTGACTAAACCCAGAGGAGGTTTTATGGAAACCCGTTTCGGCCGGCATATCTTGAAATAAAACCTTGACCAATCTATTTCCAGAAATTTTCCTGCTTTAAGAATAAGGTTGATCTCATTATGGACAGCAAGAATGATGCCACGAGAGGTAGTTGCACACCCTCAAAAACGGCTCTATTACGAGCTTTCCAAAGATGCCAAAGGACCACTGAAGGGATAATGGTGAAAAGCACTGAATCAGCTTGTGACCACCAAAACATGCAATGTTGCTGAATCGAGTTAGGAGAGTAACTCAGCCCAAAGTAAGAATGAAACTGCTGCCAAACGGAGGAAGCCAAGTCACTGGATAAGAAGACATGATGAAACGATTCTGCAGCAGGTTTTAAAGGGCAGCAATGGCACTTCGAGGCAATGGATACTCCACGCTTGATGATAGCTTCATCGATGGGGAGACGAGAAAGGAGCACACGCCACATGAAAATACTAATATTTTGTGGAATGCAACGATGCCAAACATATTTAGAAGATAGGAGTGAGGGACTAGCATTACGGGAGATGTCATAGGCTGATTTAATGGAGAATTTGCCAGAAACAGTAGCAGACCAGCAGGGGAGATCGTCTTCGTCAACCAGCTGGATTTGCAGATTAGTTATGTTGTTAACTGCGCCAGGAAGAAGGGAAGAAATGGCCAGCGGAGAGAGGGTAAAAGACGACTGAAACAGGTCCTTGGCAGCAGCAAACTGAGCGTCTTCCTTGGCCAGAACAGGGAACATTGGAAGCCATTTATCATGCCGGAGAGAGCAGTTCCCCCTTCGGATATTCCAACGAATAAAAGGTTCCGCAGTAGTGCGGGCTTTAAGAAGACGAAGCCAAACATGAGACCCCTTACAGGTAGCCACCACAGGATGATTAGATAAACAATAACGAGTGCGCAAAAAATCCACCCATAAACTCTTTTGAGTACGAAACCTCCACCAAAGTTTAATGCCGTAAGCTTTAACCAAAGTCGATATAGAAGGAACACCAATCCCTCCCTCAATAGTCGGCCGGCAGCATGAATCCCAAGAAAACTAGTGAGCCTTTTGCTTTCCTTCAACAGAACCCCAAAAGAAATTGGCAAATAACTTTTCTATAGAATTAAGAACTGACATCGGAGGATCCAAGGCCGCAATGAGGTACGAAGTCATAGAGTGGAGAACATGTTTGATTAGAACAATCCTGCCCGAATGAGATAGAAAACCACCCATCCAAGTACCAATCCGATCTCTCAGCTTAGCAACAACCGAATCAAAGTAATTCTTCTTTTTACGGCCCAAATACAAAGGACAACCCAAATAGATAATAGGAAGAGTCCCAATGCGATAGCCCAGGATAGAAGCTATAACATTTATCCGAGAAGCATCTAACGAAGGGTCAGTAAAAAAACTACTTTTAGAACCGTTAACAAGCTGACCTGAAGATTTCTCATAATTTGAGAGTAATTGAACATGCTTCTAAAGAGATCTCGAATGTCCATTACAGAAAATAATGACATCATCCGCAAAAGAAAGGTGAGAAATAATAGGGCATCCACTAGATGTAGAGAAGACCGTCAAAGGGTCGTCAAGATGCAAATTAATGAGACTCCTACTCAAAACTTTCGCTGCAATAATGAAGAGACTTGGAGATAACGGATCACCCTGGCGAAGACCCCGAGAAGATGAGAAGAAACCCACAGGCGCGCCATTAAAGAGAATAGAAAACCAATTTTCAGAAATGATGCGCCAAACCAAATCAATGAACACCTCATGGAAACCAAAACGACGGAGCACTTTTATCAAAAATAACCAAGAGACTCTGTCAAAAGCTTTAGCCATATCAAGCTTAATAATCACGTTAGAGCCAGTCACCCTTTTTTTCAGATAACCCATAAGCTCCTGGGCAAGGAGAATATTGTCATGAATGTCTCGCCCCTTGGTAAAAGCACTTTGGTTCGGAGAGATGATATAGGGAAGAATCTTTGCTAACCGAGAGGCCAAAAGCTTAGAGATAACTTTATTACAGAAATTGCAAAGACTAATCGGCCGAAAATCCTTAAAAGAATTGGGGTGATCAACTTTTGGGATGAGAGCAATTAAAGTGCTAGTCCAAGATCTGGGCATAGAAAATCCAGCAAAGAACTCTAATATGGCAAGAAGTAAATCATGTCCAATGATATCCCAACAGAAAGAATAAAATTTACCAGAAAAGCCATCGGGGCCCGACGCACTATCTCCACTCATAGCAAGAACGATATCTTTGAGCTCATTCAAATCAGGAGGAGCAATAAGCTTAGAATTCCAATCATCATTAACCAGAGATGGAATAACATCAAGAAGAGAGTCATCGCCAATGCCATCACTAGTCAATTGAGACTGAAAATAGGAGATTCCAGCTTGCTTAATAGAGTCCTCAGAAGTGAGCAAAGATCCATCCTCAGCCATGATAGAGTGAATATGAAGTTTACGACGAGCTTGTCTGACAGAGGCATGAAATAGCTTAGAGTTACCTTGACCTTCCTGTAACCAAGAGAGACGAGACTTTTGAGCCCAGTAAGCTTCTTCCCTTCGAAGCATAATCCGGTGGTTGGCTTGAGAGGCAAGCAACATGGATCTATTAGAATCTGAGGGATTTAACTCAAAGAAAAGCTCCTTTTCAAGAACATCCTCCTCTGAAGCTTTAAGAGATGAGAATATATTACCAAACGTCTCTTTATTCCAAAATTTAAGAGCCGCTTTAACATTACGAAGTTTGCATGAAAAAGCAGACAGGGGCCGGCCAGAAACAGAAATATCCCAAGCAGATTTGACCACGTCCAAAAAGGTAGCATGACTAGTCCATACATTTAGAAATCTGAAAGAAGCCCCATGAGTAGGAGTAGCCCAACCAAATGTGAGAAGCAAAGGGGAGTGATCTGAGCATGTACGAGGAAGATGTTGAATCATGGAGGAATCAAATCTGTCAAGCCAACCCGGATTACCAAGAATTCTGTCAATACGCTGATGAATAGTGCGAGATCCTTCTCTTTTGTTCCACCAAGTGTAAGAAGAACCGGAATAGCCCAAATCAATCAAACCAGAAGCAGCTAGACAAGCATGAAAATCCAAGGCACCATTACGGTCCCAACCATTACCACCTGATTTCTCCGAAGGATGAAGAATAATATTAAAATCTCCGCCAACTAACTATGGAGCGTCTCGAACTTGGTCCCCAAGATCTATTAAGTCAGCCCATAAAAACCAGCGTTCTTCCAAGTCGCATTTAGCATAAACACTTGTAAAATAAGAATGAGATGGCCAAGAGTAGTGTTGAACTTGAATAGTGATCTGCTGAGAGGAGCTATGAATAACCTGACAAGTGTAAGTTGCTTTAAGAAAAACCCAAATAGAGCCGTTAGTGTTCTTAAAGCAAAATTTGAACTTGAGACGACGAGTAATAAAGTCAATTTTGGCCGGATCTATCATAGGTTCGAAAATAGAAATAAAGGAGATATTATGGGTTTTGATGAGATATTTTAACCTTGCGATGGAGGGGTCATTACCAATCCCTCTAATGTTCCAAAAGAGGGCTTTAAGTTCCATGGAAATCGGATGGGAGAGACAAAACGGAGAGTTTAGCTCTTTGGAGCCGAGTGAGACGATCAGTTTTAGGAACCTTTTTATTGTCTTTCACCATAAGGTTCAAGGCATCTAACTCATGATAGTCAGGTTCTTGTTCTTCTAATGTGTCCAAAATAGTAAAACGATTAGAGGAGAAGGGCTGAACAAGATCATTAACAGGAATTCCATGCTGTAAATCATCATTTGTGTGAACTTCAACCATGTTTTCATTCAGATCCTCAATGACAGAACTGGTATTTGTCCTCTGAATGGCGTCCAGACTGCCTTGGACCTCCTCTATCAGATCGTGGACTTCAGATAAAAGAGACTGGTTTGATGGGTTTGAAACTGTTTGGTGGGCAGAATGGGCCTGTTCTTGAGGTTTATCTCCCATGATAGCCTGCTCAGGTGGATCATTAGCAGTATGTGTAGGCAGAATAACAGTTTCAACTATAGAGTCCATATGAACAGAATCAATAACAACAGTTTGCTGGGCGATATGAATAGAAGACTTATTGTTACCTTCTATAGGTTGATTCTGATCATGCAGAGGAGGCTCAGCAATTGTAGGGCTTGGGGTAGTGTCAATAATGATTTCCTTGCCTTTGTCGTTCTTCTTTGGGGTCCATCTTGTTGAAGGCTTAGTCTTATTCTGGAGAGAAGTCAGGTTTGAAGTCAGGTTTTGATTTTTGAGAGGGGCCGAATGGTTTGCCGCAGCGACAGTAAGGTTTGAAGTAGAAGCAGACTTAGGGTTTGATGAGGAAGCAATTATTGGGTTCTTGATTTTGCAGAAATCCTCAGAATGACCTTGACGATTGCAATGCGAACAATAACGCATGAGATTTTCTGCTTCTAAAGATTGCCAAAATCCCTTGGTTCCACACTCTATCCAAATCCGCTTCGGAACAGGCTTGAGGAGGTCTACTTCAACACAAACTCGTGCTACACTAGGGCGAGAAAGGTTCATAGTAGCTTGGTCTAGCATCAAAGGTTTGCCAAAGAGATTTGCAATAGCATACATAGTGGATTTATGAAAAAGGTGAATGGGGAGATTATGAAGAGCAAACCACACCGGAACAATAGAGCTTTCGATATCGGGACGAAAATCGGGAGTCCACTTGAAAACTCTCATAGGAAAACGACCAAGGTACCATTGATCCTTAATCCAAAGGCGTTGGTAATCTTCGTCATGGTTTAGTTGGATTAAGATATGTTTGGCATCTAAATGCCCTAGTTTAAAGTCAGCCTTGAGACCAAAAGTATGAAAATATTTTCGAGTTGCTTCCATGGAAGGACGGCCATGAGAAAATTTACCTATTAGTGCATGTTTGAAAGGTTGAGCAAGCAGACGGACTGAATCATCAGTGATCCTCAAAGCTGGTTCCCCTTTGTAAGAGGTTTGGTAGAGCACGAGGGATAAAGGATGTTGTACAGCCGGCTTAGAAGCAGTTAAGGCTTCAGCGAAAGATTTAGGAGGTATAGGGTTATGAAGTGGAGGCTGGTCAGATGGCGGCGGTTCAGAGGGTGGCGGGTCTGCCTTGGCAGCCGCCATGAATGATCAGAAAAACCCTAGCTAGGGCGGAACCCTAGTCAGGCCGAGAGAGAGAGATTTTGACCGTGGTTGGAAGTTAAAGTTATCTCTTTTACTCCATCTGTCTCTAAATTATTGTCTTGTTTGACCTAGCACACGGTTTAAAAAAAAATAATTGACTTGATTATTAATATTGATATAATGTTTAGTTTCTTTTAATGCCCATGTGCATTTGGCCCTAAATAAAGTAGAAAGAAAAAGTAAGAGTAAAATGGTAAAAATATTGTCCTAAAAAAGAAATTTTCAAACAAGACAATTATTTTGGGACAGACAAAAAATGAAAATAAGACAATAATTTAGGGCCGGAGGGAGTATCATTTATAAAAAATAAAGTAATTTGATTGCATTTATGATAGACAAAACTACTTCTTTGATCATTATAATATTTCAAGAATAACAATTTGACTATTGTAGTAATCAATTCGTCAAGATGACCATTATACTAACAAACACGCTATAACTTGAATCTAATTCATTAGCCTTTTTTAACAACTTAAAGGAGGGTGTTCAGTCATGCTTTTGTCAATATATCGGGACCAACTCATTGCAAAAAAATTACTGTGTTGAAAATTTCATCTATCCAGGTAGATTGGAGGGAGATATAACGCTCCCTTGTTTTGAAAGGAGTTCAGACCACCAAAACCAAAAATGAGAGATCATGTGTGTGTGTGATTGTTGAGGATTAAGGGTTAGGTCGACTTTAATTTTGTGTCAAAAGATCTTAATCACAACAAAAAAAATGTTAGATTACTCCCTCCTCTACGTCGGTTACGAGTTTATGGTTTTTCAGACTTGAAAACCCCAATTTCATGTCTAAAAACCCTAATTTTATGTCTGAAAAGCCCTAAACTCGTAATCAAAGTTGAAGAGGGAGTAATTTCACCTTGTTGCTGTGATTAAGATCCTTCGACGCAAAATGAAAGTTGCTCAAACACTCAATCCCTCAATGATCACACACACAATTTTTTTTTTTTTTTCTGGTTATGGCGGTATGAACTCCCCACTAAATAAGGGAGCTTTATGTCTCTCTTCAATCTATCTAGGGAGATGAAAATTCCAACTTAGTAATTCCCTTTAATGCAATCTTCACAAATATCGAAGTCTTCAACATCTAATTGAGGTATAAGACCTGACTTGCTTATTCAAAGCATTTTATCTTAGTTTATGGGGTTAATCACATCATTGGTCCCTATATTTAATGATGAAAGACCACCAAGCATGGACATCAAAGGTTCAACAAGCAAGTCCAATGACCCATTAACAATCAAAGATGGGCCAATCACTAGGTCAAGAGCTAAACAGATAAATCAAGCTTTGGCAAGCCTAGTTTTGCAAGTCCAAGATCAAGTCCAATGGAAGACAATTGAGGAGGCTAAATCCATACATATGATCCAAGTGCTTCAAGCCCAATAAAGAACCTATCGAGAAGCAAGCAATCTGCCCAAAAACGTGTGCCTTGCTTCTAGAAAGCCAAGCCGTGTTCAAACGAGTCCAAATCGTGTTTAAGTGTGAAAGCAAGCTGTCCAAAATGTGTTCATAGCATCCAAGGCACTTAGGAGTCTCAAAACCGTGTATTCTAGAAGGTATATGCTGTCCAAAATGTGTTCAAAGCTTCCAAGACATGTAGGAGTCTTAAAAACGTATCCAAGCTGCACAAGGAGTCTAAAAAACATATGCAAAGCTGTCCAAGAGTTCAACCATGTTTTCTAAGGGTCCAAGAAGTCTAAAAATGTGTGGGAGTCCTTCTAGAAACCTTACAAGCCATTTGGTTGCTGCTTTGTTGTCAAATCGCGTCTTCTTGAAGCATGCTAGTTATAAAAACGTGTTTTACTTATCAAGGATGATTTCAGTCGCGTTTTGCTTCGTGTTTTGCTTCTAGAAACCGGCCCTAGCATGTATTTAGAGTCCTATGTATTCTTTATTCCATATTTGACTTTAATGAGTGTTTTGTTTTAATTTTAGCTAGGAGTCATAGAGTAATCAGATTTTTAGAGTCTTTTAGTTTAAAACTCTATTGATTAGTGATTTTTTAGTTAAAATAGGATTGTTTTCAAAGCCTATAAATAGGCATCCTTTTTCATTGTAAAGGCAGATTTTGATTTATTAAAGTGTGAGTTTAAACTCTTTTTGCCAAACAAGTTTTGTTAGCATTCTTGCAAACTTTGGATTAAAGTTTGTGTTACTTCTAATTCGTAGTTCTTAATTAAATAAAATTAAGGGTTTCGAATCAACCGAGGTTCTTAGTTCATTGTGAAATTAATGGTTGAGATTTCCTTTGATTGTTGTTCAAGTCCTAGGCGTACGTTTCCGTGAAGTCATTCTTAAAAACGTGGTTCCAAGTTCATATAACTTGTGGACATCAGTTGGTATCAGAGCAAAGGCTATTTGTAACAATCTTTCTATCCCTATTTTATTAACTTGTTCTCAATTTCTTCATTCCATAATCTATACACTATCTTATCTAACATCTTTTGTGCCACAGAATTTTTTCTTCAATTTCTTGCTCAAAACCGTACCAAAGGAGGTTGGCATACAAAAAAAAAAAAAAAACAGAAGGCAGAATTATTGCTTGAACAATTTGGCCAAGGATAAAAAAAAAAAAAAGGTAAACATAGAAGCCAAAGGGCTTGGGCTGTGAATTTACATAAGCTTTCTTCAAAACCTTTGATCTTCAATCCTTGATTCGAGAATAAAAATCGAATCCATTTCTCTCTTATTTCTTCCTAAACCCTTTTTTCTAAACTCTTATTTTCTGTTTTGTTAAGTTCTATGAAATTTGAGTTTTCAAAACTTATTTCTGAAATTGATGTGTTCTAACTTGATGTTAGGTCTCAAGGTGCTTAATATAGGCTAGAAGGGGGTTGAATAGCCTATATCCTATTTTTAAATATGATTTAAAAAGCTACTTCACTTAAGTTATATAAAGAATTTTGCAGCAGAATATTGGTGAAGTATATGACAAGTTCAAGATGGCTGATCTTGATAGGACAAGATCAGTTGTTCTCAAAGCGTTGAAATTCTGGAAATCAATAAGCAATAGCAGTTCACAAGCACATAGAAATAGACAAGAGATTTAATATGGTTCACACTTGTAAATAAGTGCTACGTCCACAACCAAAGTGGTCAACTTTGGATTTGAAAAATGTGTACTAAGTTTTCCACTAGAATCTTTACAAGATATATCTCTAATGGATTGTGTACAAAAATTAGTTGACCAAGTGTTTGCGGGAGAATTAATATTTACTAAGATATAATTCTCGTGTGCTATGAATGCTAAGGGTTGCAATCAATGAAGAGCTATATAGACTAATCGTCTCAGTTTGGAGCTCTTCAAAGAATGATTTTACAGATAAGACGTTTAAGCTTTTAATGAACTAGCTTGAAGAAGATGAAGATTTCAGAGTTGTTGATTTGTGTGTAGAGAGTTAAATGCTTCACTGGAGTCTTCTATATATACTCAGAGGAAGCCATTGTAGCCGTTAGAGATCTTCATCTGTTGGAGAATTTGAATTTAAGAGCATTAAATGCTCTAATCTTGCTGTTGAGATCTGATAGGTAGTTCTGCAAGATTCAGACTGAATTCTGTCACTTTGCCAAAAATAGGTAGACTGTGGTTGCAGGCAGAATGTCCTTTTCTGAGATGAATGCCTAAAAAGGAAAGAATCATTGAATGCGTTTTGCAGGTTATCGTTGTGTCACAGTCAATGAATGACTTTGCTGATGTTTGAAGGCATGTCCCCAGGCAATTCTAGATCGGACGATCTTAAGGTCTTCAACTTAGCTGATGAAGCTTGGCTGAAATAAACTTGTCTGGTAACTTGATGGATTCTGCTGATGCAAACTTTGGCTGATGACTAGAAGATAGCTGATATGAACACGGCTGATATACTACATGCTATCTTCTGAAGACTAGGCTAATTATAATAAGCAACCCTAAGCTATTCAAGCAATGTCTAAGTACAAGTTGCCACTCTAACAGACACGCAGGCCCATTAGTCACCTTGGCTTAGACTTAGGTTATGGATACAAGCAAATTTATATAAATTACAACAATCTCCTCCTATTTGCTTGAGTCCATGACCTTATGAATATAATGGAAGCTGACCATGTTCGATTCTAGTAATAACATGCTTCAGAAGTAATATATTAAACAAGCATGTCCTAGATGAACTTACAGAAGGGTCAGTGTATTCAAGATTACAAAGTGTTTACAAATAATGAATTATGGCATAAGAATACTTGTAGGAAGACTGTGTTTAAAGACAAATAGATAAAGTACTATATAGGATATGTCTTTAAACCAGTGGTTTAAATTTCATGCACACACAGAATAATCAATCAGTTATAAAGCATAAAATTTAAAAAGATAGACATTGTTTATTAAACAAGGAGTTTAATACAATTTTTTGTCAAGGATTTTACAAAAACGAATATCAAGAAGAATATACCTACTAAGTTGAAGCTTGGTCTTGTCTTGAGCTAGCAGCCGTTTTGAGTCTTGCTATTTCAGCTTTGGCTTCTTCTAGCTCTGTGGTTAGATTTCTGTTCTGAATCCTTAACATGGCATTCTTTTCAAGCAGAGTTGTCAGCTGATCATTGCGCAGTTTGCTCATCTCCTCCTTCATGGACGCAAGCGACTGATCCATGTTGGAGAGACAATGAATATTGGTCTGAAGCTCCTTGCGAAAAAGAGTATAGTGCTTGTCTGTGAGCCTCCGAGTGGTACGAACGGACGAGTGGACAGAGCGATTTGCATTGCGCTGAGCTTGAAGCTCACGTTTGTAGCCAGTATCGATGAGCTCGATCATAGACAACATCTCTTGAGAAAGAGCCTCCCAATTTTCTTTGATGAGGGCATTGGTGGTAGACGAGGAGGCTGAGAGTCTACTAACCAGAATGTTTTGAGAGGCAGCAATGGCCTGTTGGCAAGCGGAGGCTGCAGCCTTGGCGCCTCAGGCAACGCCTATGACTTGTGTCATATAATCGGCAGTGAACGTAGTCGTATGAGATTGGGCAGCGGCTAGATGCTGCAAGGATTTGTTGAGGTCAGCCGATATAACGCCAAAATTTTTTAATAAATCCTCAACGGAGGAGGGACTGAAGGATGCAGGTTGAAGAGGCTGGTTGACTAGAGGAGTAGGTTGACCGAAGAGGATTTGGGGTTGGCTGGTAGAGGTTTGAGGTTGGTCGGTAGAGGTTTGAGGTTGGCTGGTAGAGGATTGAGGATGACTGATAGAGATTCGAGGTTGGCTAGTAGAGGATTGTGAAGATGATGTTCCAGGTAGGCTGGACCAGATGCGAGGAACAGGAAAGAGCTTTTCGATGTAGGCGTCATAGGAGAGAGTGTGAATGAAAACGGGGAGAGAGAATGAAATGGGTATATGAGGAGAACGGAAGAGGACAGGAAAACGAGGGTTAAAGCCAATGTAGGTGGTGACTACGTCAAAGAAGTCGCAGACCAAAGGCTTTGTGAAAACAGAAGGATGGCTGATAAGGGTATATATAGGAGGTCGTGGAAGAGAAATGAATGGAGATATGTCTGATTTGGTTGGAGGAGGTATGCCTAGATCCCTGTGAATAGCAGTCCACTGTTTGAAGATCATGAGATCTTGAACAGCAGAGTTGTGAGAGAAGAACTGCTGGGACCAGGAGGGTGGCAGAGGATCATAAAAGGCACCCCACTGGATAAGAATTTCCCCAGCAGACATAGGCTGGCAGGGGATGCGCTTAGGATAATCCAGTGTGGAAAGGAAAGGGTCAGTGTCGGCAGGGTTTGGCTTGGGTCGGCTATCCTTAAATAACAGCAGCTCTTATACATCAGGGTGAAGATGGCTATAGGGGTTGATTTTGGTTTGTTTGGGAGTAGAGTGATCGGAGGGAGAGGTGAGAGGACGTTTAGAACGTATGAGTGGTTGAGATTCAGGTGAGAGGGAGACTTTTAAGTCTGAGGGTATTGACATGGGAGGGTTAGTTGGAGCAGGATGAGTAGGTGAGGAAACAGGAGAGTGGATAGAAGGTTCAGGTAGAGTCGGGGAAGATGGAGGCGAAGATGGTTGATCGGCAGATGGCACAAACTTGACCTTTTTAGCACTTTTCTTAAGTCATTTGCCATGCCTTTACCTTGTTGGAGTTGAAGAGGTAGGAGCAGGTTGTAGAGTGTCTGATGTAGGAATGTCTTGTGTTGGAGGAGTTGTAGATGAGATCTTGGGAAGGCCAAAAGATTCGTCTATTGAAAGAAGAGTCTACTTGGTTTTGGGCTTGTCTGATTTGGAGATGGATTTTGGAGGAAGAGTTGAAGGCTGAGAAGGGTTTTCAAGGTTAGCAGGTTGAAAGGTGGAGGTGTCCTTTTCAGTAGCCTGTTTGGATCTGGCTGGCTTCTTGGATTGTTTGGGTTTTGGTGATGAGAGAGATGATTGTTTTTGTTTCTTAGGAGAGGGTTCATCAGACTCTAGAGCTGGCAATGGGCTGGGTTGGGCCAGCCCAGCCCCAGCTCATCGGGCCAACACATAAAATTGGGCTGGGCCAATCCAGCCCAAAAACTACATCGGGCCTCAAATCTCTAGCCCAGCCCAACCCAGTTATAAGTCATCGGGCTTTCGGGCCAAATCGGCCCAAATTTCTACCAAAACATATTTTTTACAAAATTTACAAGTTATCACATAGAAAAAAATTCACAATTCATTACAAGTCTACCATTTATCAAATAAAATCTCTAAATAATAAGTCGTATCTTGATGATTAAAATACAACTATATAAATTGTTTGTAGACAGGAGGAGTGTAAAATACATTAAAAACATAAGAAACAATTGACTGAAAATTTGCATTAACCTCAATCAAACATTTTTCTAATTATTTTTAAAAGCATTGCACATAAACATAAGAGATATTTCATATTAATTAAACATAATAATTTACACTCATGTCCGTTCCCTTTATTAATCTTGGAAACATTGAACATAAACTTCATGACTTCAAATAACTAAGTCTTGGACTTTGAAGATACATTCCTGTCTGTTCCAAATAATTTACACTCCTGTCCGTTCCTTTTATTTTTAAAAGCATTGCACATAAACTTGTTTTGTACACAGCATGTACAACACTAAAAGATCACTTAAAGTAGCAAAAATTGTTTGATTGAAAACTTAATAAAAGTGTATCGGGGTAGGCTGGGCTGGCCCGAAAAAATTGGGCTTTTTTGGCCCGAGCCCAATTAGCCCACGGGCCTATTGGACCGGGCCAAAAATGCCCAAATTTTTTCGGGCCTTATAAATTGAAGCCCAAGCCCCCATAATATCAGGTTGGTTGGACCAGCCCATTGGGCTGGGCTAATTTTGCCGGCTCTATCAGGCTCATAAAGATCGTGATCGAGTCTGGTAAGATCAAAATCCTCAGGCAGTTCAGCACCAAGAGGCTTAGACTCCTCCTGAACAGGAAGCCCTTTTGAAGAGTAGGTCACCTTCTTCTTACCCTTCTTATCTTGGGTAGAGGGACCGGCAGTTGCGGTAGTAGCAGCTCTTTTGGATATATCCTCTCGATACCTGGTGATGTTATTTACTGTAAAGACATAGGTGTTAGTCACCTTGATGAGATCATCACCAGACATTTGTTCCTCTATCTTCTCAAATTCTCTTAGAAGAACATTGATAACCCTAACAAATGGCCTCTTCATGCCAGGATTGCCTTGAACTTCGACTATACTATGAAAGAGCATTGAGAAAGCAATCTTGGCCCAATTCAACTGTTTGCGAAGGACAACAGCTTTTGTTCACATGAGCTGCTGAGAAGTGAAGATGTCCCTGGATCTATTCTTGAATAGGATACTCTTATCAAGAAGATGACTGATGTGGTATGCACCCTCAGGGAATAAGTTTCTGGACATTTCAGAGAAACGTTCTGGTTGAGTTGATCCCCTCATCATTTCCCAAGCTTGGGCAGATTCTTCATCAGTCAGCTCCAGTTTTCCTTCCATAGGCAGTCCTAGGATATTGCCTATATCCTTGTAAGTCAACTTGATTAGATACCCTCGGATGTAACCTTTGAGGTAGCTCATGTTCACCTTATCATCACTGGAAGTAGGAGCAGGAGGAAGGGTCATCCTTGTGTAGAATTCTTCAGCTATGGCATTGCTGTAGTGAGTATCATTAAGCTGGAAGAGTGGAAGAAGACCACACTCCTCTAAGTCTTTTATGAGGGCTTCTCCAGAGGAGTATCTTAGAACTGATTCGGTATCAATGGTCATCCTAGGGTGATAGCTGGATCTTGGAAGAATTTTGATCGGAATATTAGCAGCTTCAGCAGCCCTGGATGTTTTGGCTGGTTGAATATCAGCTGAGGAGGACGCACCAGCTGTTTTTGAAGGTTGTGTCTTAGCCTACACACAGATGGCAGAGTTAGGGATAGCTGATATAATAGTTACGGCAGTTCTTTAGAGAAACATACACTGTTCAGATTAAACCCAAAATATACTAATAAACAAAGATTTGTGAATAGCACAGTTTATCTCCTTTGTTTTAGATAAGAACAGATTCTATCATTTTTCTCAAATAGAATAGTATGAAGTGAAAACATTTCTGTATAGATAACTTTAAACACATTCAATATTCGTGAGATAAGTTTTAAGCAACATAATCAAGCACTCGAAATTCATCAATGGCGGAAGACCAAAACAGTTCATATTAGATCGAAAGATACCCTATTGTAACAAAACTGAAATTAAATGAATCTTAAGAAGGTAGGATTACTCACCATTGAAGATTATAAGCAGAATACTTGATGATTTTGAAGATTTCAGAAGCTTTTAGGTAGAATCGATTTCTGATTTTTGAAATGAAGAAAGGCGGTTTTTGCGAATAATGAACAGTCAATTTGTGAATTCACTTTTTATACTTCTGGCAGGTTCAATAAATAGCATTGAATAGATTTTGAAATCCGCATTTAATGCCTTGATAGGTGACTGTTCATATAACATTAGTCTTTGACTAATTTTATTGAGGACTACCGATACGGGGAGAGAAGTACTTACTTAAGGTTGTCCTATAATATTGGCAGAGTTACACTTAGCTGATCATATGAGTAGTTCTGTAAATAGTTAAAGTGTAATAACTTTTAAAGCAGTGTTTAAAAGATTAAGGATTGAGATCAAGCATACCAAGCTCTCCTCTTAGATAGGCAAACCTGGTTGAGTCAAGGGGTTTGGTGAAGATATCAGCTAACTGATGATCAGTAGACACATATTGCATGTTGATGTTACCTTTTTCAACATGGTCTTTTAAGAAATGATATCTCACATCAATGTGCTTTGTCTTGGAGTGCATAACAGGATTTTGAGAGACTGAGATGGCTGATGTATTATCACACATTATAGGGCAATCGCAGCTTGATCTCATAGTCTACCGATTCTTTGTTTAATCCACAGCAATTGTGAGTAGCAGCTACCAGCAGCTATATATTCTGCTTCGGTTGTTGAGGTTGAAACAGACGTTTGCTTTTTGCTGGCCCAGGAGATAAGTCTATTCCCTAGGAATTGACATGTCCTACTTGTACTTTTCCTGTCAACCTTACAAGCAGCAAAATCAGCATCAGAATAGCCTATAAGATTAAAAGATGAGTCCCTTGGATACCAAATACCCAAGTTAGATGTATCAATTAGATATCTGATGATTCTTTTGACAGCTTGTAAGTGAGACTCCTTAAGATCTGCTTGAAATCTAGCACAAACACAAACAACAAACATAATGTCAGGCCTACTAGCAGTTAAGTATAAAAGTGAGCCAATCATGCCTCTATAGAGAGTCATGTCCACTTTCTTGCCCTTTTCATCTTTGTCAAGATGGCAGTTGGTGGCCATGGGTGTACTGAAGCTGTTTGCATTTTCAAGCCCAAATTTCTTGATAACATCCTTTACATATTTGGCTTGATTGATGAAGATACCGGTTGAGCTTTGTTGAATTTGAAGTCCTAGGAAGAAATTGAGTTCTCCCATCATGCTCATTTCAAATTTACTCTGCATAAGCTTTTCAAATCTTTTGCAAAGATTTTTTCATTAGTAGATCCAAATATAATGTCATCAACATAAATTTGAACAAGTAAAGAGTGACCTTTATGTTTCATAATAAAGAGAGTAGTGTCAATTTGACCTCTCACAAAGCCTCGAGATATCAAGAACTTTGAAAGGGTCTCATACCAGGCCCTTGGAGCTTGCTTGAGTCCATACAGTGCTTTTCTTAATTTGTATACATCTTCTCTTCTTGAATTATCCATGAATCCAAGTGGCTGTTCCACATAGACTTCTTCTTGCAGTTCACCATTGAGAAAGGCACTCTTCACATCCATTTGATATACCTTGAAGTCTTTGAAGGATGCATAAGCCAAGAATAATCTGATGGCTTTTAATCTTGCAACAGGAGCGAATGTCTCATCATAGTCAATTCCCTCCTCTTGTCTGTATCCTTGAGCTACAAGTCTTGCCTTATTCCTGGTGATATTTCCATTTTCGTCCATCTTGTTTCTGAAGACCCACTTTGTTCCAATCACTGCTTGTCCTTTGGGTCTAGGAACAAGTGACCAAACTTGACATCTATCAAATTGGTTTAATTCTTCTTGCATAGCTTCCACCCAGCTTGAATCTTCCAGAGCTTTATCTATCTTCTTGGGTTTAATATATGAGACAAATGCTGTAGAATACATGCATTCATTTCTTGAAGCTTGTCTAGTTTAAACACCAACATTAAGATCACCAATGATTTAAGTGATAGGATGGTCTTTAACTTCTCGAACATCAGCAGGTTGAACTTGTCTTATTGAATCGACAGAGTTTAGATCTTGAGAAGTGGAAGTGTCTGAAGCTTGGTTTTCTAGAGGATATGTTAATTCCAATGTAGGTTGTAATACTTCTGGTGTAGAAGGAAAAGTAGATTCTGGACTTTCTCAGTTTTTATTTGCTGGTCCATTATCACTTCTTGAAGGTTCTATCAAGTTAATCCTTGGAGGAACTTGTGAAGATATAGGTTCAGCAGAGTTGGAGCTTGACTGTTCTGTACCTGTCTCATACTCATCAGAATCATTAGACACCTTAGGAGCCATATGTGGCCCAATAAAATCAAATTCATCAAAAGAAACATGAACAGATTCAACAACTCTAAGAGAGGTTTTATTATAAACTCTATAAGCTTTCGAAAATTTGGCATATCCCAGAAATATTCCTTCATCACTTTTGGATTCAAATTTACCTCTATGTTCTTTTCCATTATAAAGAACATAGCATTTGCATCCAAATATTTTGAAGAAACCAATATTGGGTGCCCTGCCCCTCCATATTTCATATGGAGTTTTGTTATGAAATTTGTTGATAATTGACCTGTTTTGAGTGAAGCAGGCTGTATTTACGGCTTCAGCCCAGAAGTACATAGGCAGTTTTGCTTCGGCAATCATGGTCTTCCCAGCTTCGATAAGAGTTCTGTTCTTTCTTTCAGCAACTCCATTCTGTTGAGGTGTACCAACGGCAGAGAAATTGTGACCAATTCCATGGTCATCGCAATAATTGGCTACACCATTGTTTTTGAATTCTGTCCCATTGTCTGATCTAATATCAGCAATGTCATCCAGTTTCTGTGTTTGAAGTCTTCTGAAGAGTTCTGTTATGATGTCATATACTTCATCTTTAGAAGACATCATCTCAACCCAGGTGAATCTTGAGTAGTCGTCAACTACTACTAGTGTATATTTGTTGCCACCAAGGCTTGTAGTGGTAACTGGACCAAATAAATCCATGTGAAGGAGTTGTAGAGGTCTGAAAGTTGATAAGCATGGCTTGCTTTTGAATGATGATTTGTGTAATTTGCCCAACTGACATGCTTTACAAAGCTTGTCATGATCAGCCGATATTTTTGGCAGACCAACAACCAAGTTGTCCTTTGATAACTTCAATAAATATTTAAAGTTAAGATGGCTAAGTTTTTTGTGCCACAGCCAGCTGTTATCCTTTGATGTTTTTGCCATCAAACATAGGCTTGATTTTCTCCTTACTGCATTCAGATCAACCACATAGACATTTCCTTTTCTGAAACCAGTTAAGATCGTTGAGCCGGTCTCACTATCCTTGATAAAGCAGTGCCTTGCGGTGAATTGACATATTAATCCCTTATCACAGAATTGTGATATACTTAGGAGATTGTGTTTCAATCCTTCTACTAGAGATACTTTGCTGATGGAAAGATTTCCTCTAATTATACTTCCATAGTCGATTGTCTTCCCTTTTGAGTTGTCACCAAAAATTACTGAGGGACCTTTAGCTTCAGCAATATTTGAGAGAAGATTTTGATCACCAGTCATGTGCTTTGAGCAGCCACTATCCAGATACCATAAATCTTTCTCTTCTTCACTAACGACCATAAAGCATTCCTGAAATATAATCATTTAAGAATATGGTCCCCGTTTATTTTTGGGTCCTTCAGGTTAGCAACCTTTTGGAATCCATACCTGTTTAACCTTTGGAGGTGTGAATCCTCTAGGTTTGGGTATGAATCTCAGAAGGCATTCATGAATTTCATGGCCATGGTCTTTACAGAAATAGCATTTATGAAAACCTTGAACATGTTTAATGATTTCTTTTGAAGTTTTCTTATTATCGCTAGCTTTGGAAATGACCGTTTATCGATGACAAGCTTATTGGATTTAGGCTGATAATGCAATTTCTTAGTGATATTAGGTTTAACAAAGGTAGACCTTTTATCAAAAGATTTCATATTTTCAGGCAAAGTTCCTTTGAGCTTTTTATCAGCAAAGTTGGGGTCAGCAATCTTTCCTTTGATAAATTTAATAGGTTTGAGTTGAGAGTTCTTTGACTTGTTCCCAGTCATCACTGTTTTCTTAGTATGACTGATGGCAGGTATTTGTTGCTCAGACTCCTTATTAGCAGTGTCATAGATGTTGACAGATTGCTTACCCTTGGACTTGTCTATTTTGTTTTTGGGATAAACGAATGGAACATTGTTAAAACCAAGTCCTTGCTTTTCCTTTTTAGGAGGATGCTGATTATAGAAAACTTCTTCAGCCATTTCTTTAGCAATTACTTCAGTTGTCTCATTTCCTTGAGAACCAGATGAACTTCCTACATTGAATTCACTTTGAAAACCGATACCGGTTTTGTCGACAAGAATTTTTTGATTTGAAAGAATGGTATCAAAATTTCCTTTTGAATTATTCCAAGTATCGACAACTTTTTGAAGGTCATCTTTCTCAGAATTGATTTTCTTTATGTGTTCTATTAGGAATTCCACTTTTTTAGTTAAAGCTTTGTTCTCTTTTTGAATCTTGATACTCTCAGCTTGTTGTCTATTGAGATCTTTGATTTCAGACATCAAGGTAGATTTCTCAGAGACAGCCAATTCATGCTTTTTGGCTAATTTTACATAGGCAGTTTTGAATTTAGAGAATTCTTCCAGCATGTCTTTATTGGCTTTAATGAGTTCTCCCCTTGAGGGTTCATTGAGCTCATCATCATCATTATCATCCTGTTGAAATGGTAGTGACCTTACTGAGTCATGGGATGATTCCCTGGCCATAAGACATATATTTGCTTCCTCAGCAAAGTCACAAGAATCATCCTCATCAGTATCTGTGTCACACAAAGTGGGCAAGTTGCTTTCATCCATGTCCTTAGCCACCATCCCTTTTTGTTTTTGAAATTTAGACTCAGGACATTTTTTGTAAAATTAATATTTTGGCTTTGGACATTTTGATGCAAAATGACCTGGCTTCCTACAGTTAAAACAGACAAGCTCATTTTTCCTTTTGATAGTCAGCAGTTTTATAAGCAGCAGTTTTTGGAGGAGCAGCTGTTCTTTGAGGAATGACAGTCTTGTAAGGGGACTGCCTATGGGATGACTTGTTAAACCTTTTGAAACGTTGATACTTTTTAACAAACATTGCAAAGGCTTCATCTGAAAGAATATCATCACCATCACTGGATGTAGATGGGATTTCATCAGGTGTAGAGGGAGGTTCAATGCACATGGTGGTAAGGATAAATTTTTAAAACTCTTTTCCATTTCTTGAGCTTGTTGGATTTCAAGTTCATAAACTGAAAGACTTGCATAAAGATTTCTGAGAGACAATTTATTCAAGTCTTTTGATTCTTTCATGGCAGTGATCTTCACATGCCACAGACTGCCTAGTGCATTAAGAAATCTCATATTTATTTCTTTATTTTCATATTTCTTTCCTAAAGAATAGCAAGAGTTTACTACCTCATAGAATCTGTCGTATGCACTTCGTAGGGTCTCTTTAGGATCTTTCTTGAATGAATCGAACTTCTGGATGCAAGTATACAGCTTGTTGTTTTTGGTTTCACCATCACCTTCTAGGTATTCCAGTATAGCTTCCCACATTTCCTTAGCAGTTTCCAGATTAATGATCTGCTGGTAGGTGCTGATATCAACACAACTGGTGATGATGTTGATTGCTTTTCCATCTAGGGCATCATTCTTCCTATCTTCTTCATCCCATTCTTCTTCAGGCTTTGGGACTTCAGGATCAGTAGTTGGATCAAGTGCAGCTAGAGTATTTGGCTTCATAGGAATTCTTGGTCCATCTGTAACACATTTCCATAAACGTTTGTCAATAGAGTTCATGTGTCTTTTAACTTTGTCTTTCCAGATATCAAAGTGAACTTCATCCAGTACAGGACAATGATTCACATTTGAGGTTTCCAACATTTGATGAGCAGCCATTGGATCTTTAATCTCTCAAGAGTTTAATCTTGGAAAAACTTGTTTTCAAAGAGTC
Source organism: Platycodon grandiflorus (assembly GCA_016624345.1). Lineage (NCBI taxonomy): Eukaryota > Viridiplantae > Streptophyta > Magnoliopsida > Asterales > Campanulaceae > Platycodon > Platycodon grandiflorus. Next base: position 28,497,554 of record CM028364.1, read on the forward strand.
AAGCTCTGATACCAATTGTTAGGTCTCAAGGTGCTCAATATAGGCTAGAAGGGGGGGGGGGTTGAATAGGCTATATCCTATTTTTAAATATGATTTAAAAAGCTACTTCACTTAAGTTATATAAAGAATTTTGCAGCGGCATATTGGTGAAGTATAGGACAAGTTCAAGATGGCTGATCCTGATAGGACAAGATCAGCTGTTCTTAAAGCGTTGAAATTCTGGAAATCAATAAGCAATAGCAGTTCACAAGCACATAGAAATAGACAAGAGATTTAATATGGTTCACACTTGTAAATAAGTGCTACGTCCACAACCAAAGTGGCCAACTTTGGATTTGAAAAATGTGTACTAAGTTTTCTACTAGAATCTTTACAAGATATATCTCTAATGGATTGTGTACAAAAATTAGTTGACCAAGTGTTTGCGGGAGAATTAATATTTACTAAGATATAATTCTCGTGTGCTATGAATGCTAAGGGTTGCAATCAATGAAGAGCTATATAGACTAATCGTCTCAGTTTGGAGCTCTTCAAAGAATGATTTTACAGATAAGACGTTTAAGCTTTTAATGAACTAGCTTGAAGAAGATGAAGATTTCAGAGTTGTTGATTCGTGTGTAGAGAGTTAAATGCTTCACTGGAGTCTTCTATATATACTCAGAGGAAGCCATTGTAGCCGTTAGAGATCTTCATCTGTTGGAGAATTTGAATTTAAGAGCATTAAATGCTCTAATCTTGCTGTTGAGATCTGATAGGTAGTTCTGCAAGATTCAGACTGAATTCTGTCACTTTGCCAAAAATAGGTAGACTGTGGTTGCAGGCAGAATGTCCTTTTCTGAGATGAATGCCTAAAAAGGAAAGAATCATTGAATGCGTTTTGCAGGTTATTGTTGTGTCACAGTCAATGAATGACTTTGCTGATGTCTGAAGGCATGTCCCCAGGCAATTCTAGATCGGACGATCTTAAGGTCTTCAACTTAGCTGATGAAGCTTGACTGAAATAAACTTGTCTGGTAACTTGATGGATTCTGCTGATGCAAACTTTGGCTGATGACTAGAAGACAGCTGATATGAACACGGCTGATATACTACAGGCTATCTTCTGAAGACTAGGCTAATTACAATAAGCAACCCGTAGCTATTCAAGCAATGTCTAAGTACAAGTTTCCACTCTAACAGACACGCAGACCCATTAGTCACCTTGGCTTAGACTTAGGTTATGGATACAAGCAAATTTATATAAATTACAACACTTGACTTGTTTTCCTCAAGAGTTGTGAGTGGAAAAAGACAAGAGTGGTGAGCACATAAGAGGGGAGGTAAAAGTCAAAATTTTTGATACACGAGTGTCATGATTTTGAGAGATACACGTAAGGGACTGTGTGAGGTTTCTAATTTCATGTCTCAAGTAAAGGAAAAGAATATTGTAAAGAAGGAGGGTAATAAGATGTCGAGGGCAGATTTGTTAGGTGAGATGAGGAGGATGATGAGGGAAGAGTTTGGGCAAGTGAATGAGAGGATAGATAGCATAGAGATGATAGGGCGAGGTCATAAAAGTTTTAAAGATAAACAACCACTTGAGAAGAGGGGTAGTAGTCAAAAGATTTCTAGTTCTAATTCCAATGAGAGATCTAGAGTTAGGAACTCCATAAACAAACCCGAGGTTGAAATTCCTAAAGCTAGAAATCATGCAATTCCCAAGGGGGATATGGGAAGTGGGTGCGAGAATTATATGGAGTTGAAACCAAAAGATGAGACAGTGAATAAAGGTAGCAATGTTTCTTCCACTATGCTGCCATTGGGTAGTGTTAATGGTGATGAGAAAAATATGGTAATGAGGAGGATGTTGAGCATGAAAATACAAGATGTTGAAGAGATACAACGTGTAAATATATTTCGTGAGGAGGATGTTGAGTATGAAAATACAAGATGTTGAGGAGATACAACGTGTAAATATATTTCATACTAGATGTAGTATTCAAGATAGGGTATGTGGTACGATTATACATGGAGGTAGTTGTACCAATGTGGCTAGCACTACCATGGTTGAGAAATTGGGGCTACCTTCTCTTAAGCATCCATGCCTTTATACCTTACAAGGGTTAAAAGATAGTGGTGAGTTGAGGGTGACTAAACAAGTGATGATTTTTTTTTCTATTGGGGGGGGGGTACAAGGATGAAGTATTGTGTGATGTTGTACCCATGCAAGCTAGTTATCTTTTGTTGGGTAGACCATGGCAACTTGATCGGAGAATCTCTTTCGATGGGAACTCAAATAAATACTCCTTCAAGTTTGGTGGGAAAACCATTGTTCTTGCTCCCTTATCTCCACAAAAAGTAAGGGAAGATCAAGTAAGGATGAGTGAATCAAGAAGAAAAAGTAAGGAAGAGAAGAAAGAGAAAGAGAGAGAGAGAGAGAGAAAGAGAGAGAGAGAGAGAGAGAGAGAGAGAGAGAGAGAGAGAGAGAGAGAGAGAGAGAGAGAGAGAGAGAGAGAGAGAGAGAGAGAGAGAGAGAGAGAGATTAAAAAAGGAGAGATTGAGAGAGAAGAGAGGGAGAGAGAGAAGGAGGCCGAGAGAAAAAAAGAAAGTGAGAATGAGAGTGAAAAAGAAATGAGTGAAAATTCAGATTTGTGTAAAAAGAATGAGTGGAGAAAAAAAAAGGAGAATTTTTATGGAGAGTGTGGTGAGATTAAGAGGGAGTTGTGGGAAAAGCATAGTGAGATAGTTCTCTTCAAAGAGAAATCTTTTTATACTAACATGTTGCCACAATTTTCCCTTCAATGTGATTTTTCTTCTCTACAGATTTTCATTGAAGGAAGTTATGAGATTCAAATGGGATTATCAACTAGGTAAGGAGATGTAACACCTACATGATCTCAAAGGTATGTTTCCATTCCTTCTTGTGACACTAGGATATTGAAACTTGAGAATCATAATGAGCTTTTACATGTTCATCACCATACTTTGGTGAAAGAATCAAAATTTATGGAGATATTGATGTTGGTAATTTGATTGGTTGTGTGGGAACTTCATTCACGAGAAAGTTTGTTAGACGACTTGACATGCCTAAGAAGTTTGAATTGCAAAATCTGGTTAGTCACCATGGCTTAAGTGATTGGGTGAAATTTGGTGAGAACATTGACAATGGTTTATGTTTAAAATTGCATGTTCCTAGTCATTCTTATGTTGATCCATTTATGGAATGTGCCCTAAGGGTTGACTTGGCCGATTTGTATGGTGCATTGATAGTTAAATTGAAGAATTTGAATTGTGCAATGGGAATATATAAGAGTTCTATGTTTGTGAATGCGAATGAATCCTCAAAACTAATTTATCATATCCCATGTCACAAACTAGTTGATATTCTCCATATCGCATTGTTTTATCACAAGATTTATGGATTGCATGGCACGATTAGAGCTCAAATGTCCTTGTTAAAAGCAATTCTTTTTAAGTAAGCTGAAACAAGGGGAAGTTGTGTGTATCGTGTTGACAAAGTGCATATGAATGCCTTGACTTGTAATAGCTCGCAAATTGAAAGTGTTAATCATGGGAATTCTATTGAACATGTGGAATATTTATTTGTGAGGATACATGGTAAACTATGTGATAGACCCAGGATCTTATCACATGTGTCTGGTTCTTTGATAATTACAAACTATGATCTTAATGTATTGCCACTACAAGAAAACAGGGCAACTGAAACAGAAAATAGCAACGAAATAGAAATTAGTTGCAATTGAAAAATAGTGCAACGGAATTTGCAACAGATCTAGCGTGTAATCGGTTTGCAACCAATTTTTGCAACTGAATTTTAATTTAGTCACAAATTTTTTGGGGAATAATTGGAGGGAAGGATGGCGCCGAAATTTGAGACCATTTTTGCGACAGAAATACGTCCGTTTTAACGTTCCGTTTCAATTTTAGTAGCAACTCCTAATTTGAGGCTTTTTTCGAAGGACCTTATAAAATGATTTATTAAGGCTTATCTAAGTGCTACTTTGCAAAATATCAAATAATTCTAAAAAGCAGCCTATCGAAAATGAGCCAGCATAATTTCCCCCGCAACTTTTAGTTTCCCTCCACGCTATTACACAAAAATATTGTACTATGCTAGAGCCGGCAAAATTAGCCCAGCCCAATGGGCCGGCCCAGTCAGCCCGATGTTTGCATGGGCTAAAGTTTAATTTTTTGAGGCCCAAAAACGCGGCCTTTTGGCCCGGTCCAAGAGCCCGACGGTTCAATTGGGCTTGCATCAAAAAGCCCGGGCTTTGGGCTAGGCCCGGCCCGCACAATTTTATTATTATTTATTTATTTTCACTCAAAAAATTATTCTAACTTCTTAAATAATTAAAGCAATAATTAAAGACAATTCTATTTTAAAGCTAAGTAGAATGGTCATGTTAGCTTTATTGTTTGATATTATGATTTATACATGCTGTAATGCAATCTCAAACATTGAAGCAACATGTTCCAATTTGATTATTGTTTTATTGTTTAATTATTGCTTTAATTGACCAATAAAGTTAACTTCTTAAATAATTAAAGTTTCGGACCATTTTAGTATCATATTTATTTCCATTTTAATTAATGTTTAATACGGTGATTGCATTATTTTACCTTTAGTAGTTAGCAGTTAGGACAAACAATAAATCATAGTATTGCTTTTGTTTAGTAAGTAACTTAGAATTTAATTTGGCAATTGGCATCACCATTGTTCCTTTTATTTTTATTTTTCCAACAAGGCTTTTGGCATGGGATGGGCTTTGGGCTGGGCTACTTTCTTGGCCCTAGTAAAATGGGGCCGGCCCAATATTGATATGTGGGCTTGCACTGGGCCGGCCCAGCCCAGCCCATTGCCAGCTCTATACTATGCCATTCTAAAAATATCAATGATTTATTAAGGCTTTTAGTTTCTCAAAACAGAAGCCATTCTCTCCGTCTCCCTCTCTCTGCAATCTCGCTGCTATGGTCGACCGGTCAGAGTTCATCTGGTAATTAAGCATCTCTCTTTCTCTTTCCCTAATTTGTGTTGGCTACCCGAAGGCAATCATCTCGCGCCGTAGCTTCCTAATTTGTGCCTTAACCTTGCTACACAACTGTGCCCTAACCTTGTTTACAAAAAATTGTTGAATTGTTGATTTTTCCAAAGTGCAGAAAGTCGATTCTCATTATGGACCTGATCTGCGATAGTACAACAACATTGTAAGACCAATTCGTTAGTTTTTCTTTTCGTAGATGAATTCTCAGCTTCTTTCGAATGATTGTTACAGAGTTCTGTGTATTTAATTTCTATCTCCTACAATTGGATGATTTGGTTCTAAATTCCAAGGTCTGTTAATCAATTTGAGGTGATTTTGATGTTGTGAATTACAGATTATTGACTGAATCGAATTTCGGATGATATCTACGCCTACATTGATTTGGGTAATATTTCTCAAAGATTTGAACTTGGATTATTGTAGCTGGGGACTTATTCAGAATTAAGTCAATGATGTTTTTATTTATTTGGTAGTTACTTCTTTTCTCTGCAATTTTTTTTCTTGTTTCTTTTTCTTTCGTGGTTCAGTTTCTCATGTTTGTTAAGTTTGCCTCTTTGTTGTTTAATAATCACTTGCTTTTCACTCATTACCAATTCAGTTATTCTCTCGCAAAATGTATAAATTGGTATTGTTTTCAAATCTTTAACGAACCTAGGAATATCTTCAAGATCAACTCATTACCAAGTGCTCGAAGAAATGCTTCAAAGAGCGTCAAATTGTTTGAGTAGGTCTAATGTATCTCTTCATGGTAGCACTTTCTGTTTAGGTACAAGTAGGAGTTATTTTCAATTGCCTTAACTTTTTTGGTCAAAGTTAAGATTAGTCATTAGATTCAAAACTAGGTAGCTTCTGTTTGAGTACATTATTTATTTTCTTTTGCTGATCTATTTTTCTCTAGACATGATTTTCTCTTCTCACGGGTAGATTTGTCAATAGGACCAATGTATTTTCTTCCTCCTTTCTCATACACGCTTGCGTGCTAATAACTTCACTAGGAAGGTAACTGTATAGTATTCACTAGATCTGCTTCTGAATATCAATCATTGGTTTTTCAATTTCACCTTTATTACTTTTCTTTTCTTCCTGCAGGAGAAAATAAAGTCATCTACTGACGTTCTCAAGGAACATTTAAAAGTTGTAGTTAAAGTGGAAGAGATTGCTTAGCCTCCTCCAGACCCTGAGGCGCTCAATCGTATGGAGGAAGTATGCTTCTGTTTCTACTTGAAGCATTCATTTCTTTCTTGCCTTTCAGTCCATCTAGACTTTTTTGTTTCTTAATTACTTATCTTATCTTTGCCCTCGTTGATTTCTTTACTTTCTTCAAACTAAAAATTTACTTTTGACTCGTTTGAAAGGAACCATTCACTTGTAACTATCTAATAAAATCTTAACTGTCAGGGGCTATGGGATGACTAAATCAAGTTGGAATATTTGGAATTCCTCTTGTCTACATTTTACTCTACTACAGGCAATGTTGGGAGGAGTTATACAAGTCCCTACTCTAATAGGAGATGTTGTTAAGGTCCGTTTCAAATTTACTGCTATTACTTTTATCTTATCAATGTTTATTCTAGAGAAAAAAACTATCACTAATAGGTTACTGAAGCTACTATTTGGTAGCTGGATAAATAGGCGGATAACACTAATTAATCCAAATTTGATGTCTCGTTCGACTTTTGCATGTGGTATAAAACACGAGACTGCTGTTCAATGTCAACACGAGAAGAAGCTTCTTATCGAGTTCTTGATTAAGGTTAGTTTTTTTTTTTCTTTCACTTGCATTATAGTTCATTTTCTGGGTGTTGTCTTCCTCAAGGTTTTGTTGTTTAATTTTTTAATCTATTTCGGGTGGAGGCTGCTTTGATATTTGATATCTTTATATAAGTCGCAGCTTTCTACTGTGATCATAAGGTTCTGTTGTTGCTCTTCAACTTTTCGTATTTGTCAAGATCCTACTTCTTAAACACGTCTCCAACCATTGAAACAAAAGGTAGATTACTAAGCTCTTCCATATCAGCAGAGTCCTTAGAGAGAGAAGATACTCATTGTAACATGATTTAGATGCAATAATAACGTAAATAAAATTGAGTTATCTGTATTAAAAAAGAAGTGAAAATATATAAATAATCTTTCATTGCCAGGATATCAGATTAAACGAGCAATAAATGATGACAGCTGCTTATATCGTCCAGTATCTTACTGTCCAAAACAGAACTAGAATTTCAGCCAACTTTAACAATTAAACTGTATTGACTCGAGAGGTTTGAAAAGGCGTGGTTGTATTCGTTGGAAAGATATACGAGTCTAATCTTAGGGAAAAAAAACGGTTCGTCGTTTCGAGCTCTGTGGAGTGAGATAAAGCATTTTTTGTTCAAGGTGTCCAGGCTGTGTACTTATCCAGAACAGAACTAGAATTTCAGCCAACTTTAACAATTAAACTGTATTAACTCGGGATGTTCTAGAAGACGTGGTTGTGTTCGTTGGAAAGATATACGAGTCTAGTTTAAGGGGAAAAAGTCGGTTCGTCGTTTCGAGCTCTGTGGAGTGAGATAAAGCATTTTTCGTACAAGGTGTCCGGACTGTCTGTAAGCAGTTTCTGCCTTCTTTTCTTCATCTTTTTTTTGATCTTTCTATCATATTTAAACCCCCATATGTGAATGGAAAACACAAAGACTTGAGGCAGTCTCCCATGGCAACTTGCAACTATCTTATAATGTGCATGCTATTACCAGTAGTATATATACCTCCTTAAGGTAGAATACAGGACAAGTGCAAACCAAATAGAGATAACTCAGATATAGCTTTTCTTTCCTATTTACAAATCTGCAAAGATAGTGAACTTGAAGAAATATGGGTGCAGATTGCTGAATGATATTGATTTATGTTATTGCATTGTTACTTTATGCTTGTATTTATTTATGTACATTTGTGACACTTTTACATAGAAATGGACAATGACACAATTACAATAGCTTGTAGAAGATTTATGTTGTGTTACACAAATTTGGATACATGAAGTAACATAATGCATGTGATTGGTTGATTACCTATATGTCCCTTTGCTGGACCTAAACTTTCTGACCCATCACATGCTATTGACTTAATATATCCAAAAACTTTTAGCCATAGCATTAGTAATTAGAAACACTTGGTAATATGACAATTCAAATGTGTACTGACCATTTGTTCCAAATAACTCAATGTGTTGCATGATCCTTAGCCAACTTTTTAGAGATCGAGAACTCACTACAGTTCCCTAGGCCTTAGCTTTCTACTTCTAATCTCAAGACTGAGAAAGCTAATTTTTTTTAGTAATTTTAGATCTATTATATATGCTCAACTCAGTACTCTTTGGTTATTTCTTGATTGCTCATATCTATTATGTAGTTGTATTAATTTCATTTAAATATCTCCTGTTTATTTATGAACTTTTAATAATAATATAATTCTTATTCGAAAGATATGCTAGCTATAATACGCATTGTTTTAATGAAGTGTTTTTTTTTTTTTAAATTTTTTTTAAGGAAAGAAGAAATAGAAAGATGGGAGGATTTCACGGAAACTTGAGTAGCAGCACAAGTTCCTCATATGTACATGTGAATTTAGCTTCCAAGTAGTTAGTTTATCAATTTTACAATGTCTTTTGAATGTAACACTTGAAACTTGTTTGTATTTAGTTGTTTGATTTTAGATGTCAAATATTATGTGAGATGTTCAATTTGGTATAATTGAGAAATATTTATAAATTTAATATTAGTAATTTTTTTTCAAGAAATGATTGTTTTTGCAACGGAGTTGTCCGTTGCAACATGAGATTGTTCAAGAAATGATTGTTCAAACTCGGCGAATGTTATGAGATTGTTGTTTTCCATACATTTTCTCGAAAGTTTGTCTTACTTTCTTCTGTGGATTGTAAGTTATTGAGATTTTTGAAAAGTAATGACTTGCAAAATGATTCTCATACCTTTAGGGGGAAACTTGGAGAATATGGAGAGTTTGGATGTATTAAAGTTCCTCAGCAAGTGGAGATTTTGTTCTTGAACATTAATGTTTCCTTACCACACATGCCTAGGATATTGTCTCTTTGGATTATGGACTTGTCATATATTCCTAACTTTGCTCATCTTGTCTTGCATAGATTTGTTGAATTTTTCTCACAGGTTCAGGCAAGGAAGGATCATTACAAAGCATGCGGAGGACAATGACTTTAAGTTGGAAATTCTTGGTGAGCATAATGTTAGTGAATATTTCTCTATTTCTGATTTGTGTCCATTTGATGTAGGTGATGAAACTGATTTGTGGACAAATCCTTTCAAAGGAGGAGAGAATGATGGAGGACTACCATGCATGCATGGACATCAAAGATTCAACAAGCAAGTCCAATGACCTATTAACAATCAAAGATGGGCCAATCACAAGGTCAAGAGCTAAACGGATAAATCAAGCTTTGGCAAGCCTAGTTTTGCAAGTCCAAGATCAAGTCCAATGGAAGACAATTGAGGAGGCTAAATCCATGCATATGATCTAAGTGCTTCAAGCCCAATAAAGAGCCCATCTAGAAGCAAGCAATCTACCCAAAAACGTGTGCCTTGCTTCTAGAAGGCCAAGCTGTGTTCAAACAAGTCCAAACCTTGTCTAAGTGTGAAAGCAAGCTGTCCAAAACGTGTTCAAAGCTTCCAAGGCATTTAGGTGTCTCAAAATCGTGTATTCTAGAAGGTATGGGCTGTCCAAAACGTGTTCAAAGCTTCCAAGGCATGTAGGAGTCTTAAAAACGTATCCAAGCTGTCCAAGGAGTCTCAAAAACGTGTGCAAAGTTGTCCAAGAGTTCAGCCGTGTTTTCCAAGGGTCCAAGGAGTCTAAAAACGTGTGGGAGTCCTTCTAGAAGCCTTACAAGCCATTTGGTTGCTGCTTTGTTATCAAACTGCAGTTTCTAGAAGCATGCTAGTTATAAAAACGTGTTCTACTTATCAAGGATGATTTCAGCCACATTTTGCTTCGTCTTTTGCTTCTAGAAACCGGCCCTAGCATGTATTTAGAGTCCTATGTATTCTTTATTCCATATTTGACTCTAATGAGTGTTTTGTTTTAATTTTAACTAGGAGTCTTAGAGTAATCATATTTTGAGAGTCTTAAAACTCTATTGATTAGTGATTTTTTTAGTTAAATAGGATTGTATTCAAAGCGTATAAATAGGCATCATTTTTCATTGTAAAGGTAGATTTTTATTAATTAAAGTGTGAGTTTAAACTCTTTTTGCCAAACAAGTTTTGTTAGCATTCTTGCAAACTTTGGATTAAAGTTTGTGTTACTTCTAATTCGTAGTTCTTAATTAAATAAAATTAAGGGTTTCGAATCAACCGAGGTTCTTTATTCTAAATGTGGTTTCAAGTTCTTATAACTTGTGGGTCTCGTTGGGAATCATATCATTTAAGACCTTTCTAGCATTAGTCTCTGTTTTCAAAAAGTGAAAAGTTGGGTCCATAGTAGGATTTTTGTGTACGCTAGTGATCCCTCCGTTGGATGCTGTTAGGATTTTAGCCGTTAATTCACTATGTGCTACTCACGTGAGTTTTTTAGAGGGCAAAAAAAGTAACTTCAGTTCCTAGGATGTCTCCCCCTTTCTTGATAACCCATAAACAAAATAAAAAGCCTCAATTTCTCTATCTATTCTTGTACATACATACATACATACATTCTCTTGGATCATTTACTGAATATTTCAAGACCAAAAATCCCTCGTAACAGACCATTAGAATCTAAACCCTCCCAATTCTCAAATGATATTAAGGACCCATCTCCAGATGCAAGTTCCACCATTTCCATATGTTTAAAAGATCGGCTGCTCCTGTAACGACCCGAGCCCGAAGCCCGGTCCGCCACGCATAGCCCACGCACTAGCCCACTAAGCACCTTGGGTCAACTGGCCCACCACAAGCCACCCAAAAGTCCATGGATAGGTTGGTGCCAAGTGGTAGTGAGTGGCCATTTATAAAGCACACATAAGTCCCACATCTACCCGATGTGGGATATCACAATCTCCCCCACTTGAATCCTTGACGTCCTCGTCAAGAGCCAAAGGAGGTCCAAAGGATCTGCACCCCGGGCGATGTGTTCCTACACATTTCTGGCCGGGACCCGCTCTGATACCATTTGTAACAACCCGAGCACGAAGCCCGGTCCGCCACGCATAGCCCACGCACTGGCCCACTAAGCACCTGGGTCTACTGGCCCACCACAAGCCACCCAAAAGTCCATGGATAGGTTGGTGCCCAGTGGTAATGATACACATAGTGAAAAATTAATCATAACTTTATAACTTTTAAAGCCCACACATATGGTACAAGGATATCACTCTCATCTTCCTCTCTCTAACAAAAACACCTGGATCTCCTTGCACCACATGTGTCAGATTTAAAAGTTATGATTAATTTTTCACTATGTGTATCATTATCTTTGTTGGAAAAATTGAAAATAGTAAAGGAAATTGTGCATCTTGATTTACAAATTTCTTAGTGGGTCGTACAATTGTGGAAATGTGTTCTACTCCGTGAGAACTTCAAAATCATATATTTATTTGTTTAATAAATGATGTTTGGATGATTGAGATATTAAGGCCTAAAGTAGGTGAGTTGAAGTTGGAAAAGTGGGTTTGTCCCACATTGGAAATAAAATAAAAACAAGGCTAGTTTATATACAAGCTCACTTCTCTTAAGGAGTAAGCTTGTATAGCATAGAGTCTCTCTCTCGCGCGCACGCCTGCAGGGGGGTGCAAATCCCATTTTAATTTGAGGTCCGGACAGTGGACTCGTGTGCAAGCGTGACCTGCAGACACGAATGCTAGACCAAATTGAGCTCCTTAGACTAAGCCACGTTTTGCTATTTAATTTTCTGATATCGTTCAGAAAAGTAACTCCTCCCAGCCTTTATGTAGACTTAATAACAAGACAAGTACGAGAGGTACAGCTACCGCAAATTGTCCCATACCAGTTGGAGATAGCGTCCAACTCGCGGACGCTCATAATATCATATGAGCAAACGAAAATTTCAAATAAAAGTTATAGACTGCAAAATGACTACGAGAGGTACGGCTACCGCCAACCGTCCCCATACCAGTTGGAGGCAGCGTCCAACTCGCAGACACTATGATCACATAAGTGGTCTCAAGACCTTAATTAAACAGTTACTCCGAAGAGTTCTGATGATTCGTATTTCGTACATGTAAATGGTATATTCGGATAACCGCACTACGGGCCAAGTGGTGTAAAGTATTCGTAAAAGAATTCGTATAATTTGTATCTCATAGTACCGTAGTACCCCTGTGTGACAGGTTGTTTAACTTAGTGATCACAGTAAGAATTTCAATAAAGTACATCAGATATTCGAAGTTGAGATATATCATAATTGAAGGATTTTCACAAAAAGATATTTCTCACAAGACACAATTCATATGGAGGATTATCAATAAGACATAATATGAAGTAAAAATGAAACGATGCGACGGAGTTCAAAACAATTGTCGACACAAGTGTCGACATAGCGTATACAATGACATTTGACAACAACAAAAATACAGCGGAAGCCTATCGAATAAACTTATAGTTCAAATACTTAAAGAGGTATAATCCCTTACCTGTTAATATCGCGGAGATAATTACTCGTACGTGGTATTAAGTCGCTATTTGCGCTCGCCAAGTCGAAAAAAAAAACATGACTAACTTACATAAATATTGAATCCTATAACCAATGTCTGTTATAAATAAGACATTATTATATTTATAATTTATTCATTTATAACATTAAGATATATATATATATACATACACACGTTTATAACACAACCTACACATCCCAATTACCAAGACTTCATCTCCTCCCATATACTGACCAAATAACTTCTCCTTGGTGATCCTTGTTTTTTTTTTCCTTTCAACACAGTACTTTATAAGCCACTCTTAATCTCACATATACTGATATCCCCTCATACACAACACACACTGGCATACGTAACATACACATACTGCTGTATACACACACAGTAACACATACACGGCATACACATACATACACACATATACTGAGGCACGCACACACCTATTTTAACACTCCCTCTGTCACTTCTCTCTCTTTTGATCCATTTGATTAATGCTTAATACCTCACATACAAAACATGTATATATACACTTATTATTATAGCCCACACACACACACACCAACACACACGAAATATGCACCCGCAACACACACACACACACACAGAATACATAACCCGTTTTGAGGAGGTTTTATTTTCACAATCCACATGCTACATGCAAACACACACACTTCACGCACATACACACACATCACCTACCTAATACCCGTACCCACTCACATAGCATGCACACACACTCCCACATGCTGTCCGAATTCACTCCCAGTTCATGCAACAGACAATTCCATACCACACGCACATGCAAAAGCCCAATGCAACTCTTGTATCCTCTCTCTATTTTATCATTATTCTATATCTAAATAGGAAAAAAAAAGAAAGGATTCTTAGGCTTACCCTCCTTCGATAGTGATCCCCTTCTCTTTCTCTTCCCAGGGACGGCTGCCTCTTTCTCTCCTTGCGTCCTCTCTGCTGCCGTCTCTTATTTTCTCTATGGAGTAGGAGTATTACTTACTCCCGTTGATTTTTACTATATATACTTGTCTCCCTAGGGTTGTCAACCTTAACCTAGCCATATTGTGATTAAGCCCATTAACTATTACAGTAAAGACTAATTAAGTAATAATGTTATTGATAATAAGTGGCCCAAGCTAATTAGCCTAATAAAAGTCGATTCAAACAATTAATTGGCCTGTTCATAAAATAGTGAATATAAGTTATTATAAATAATATTATATAATTAAATAATATTATAATTAAAAATTTGAGAATATAACAATAAAACTTGTCAGTTAAAAAAAAAAATCCCCAAAGATAAGAAACATTGTTGTATTGTGAGACATGTAATTTTGGTTTACAAAGTACATATATTTCAACTCTAACACCTTTTACAATAACTACTCCCTTTTGGAGGAGGACATAATCTGACTTGAAACTTTCTTATCTACGACTGATACTAAAAAAAGATTTCTACATATAGTAGGGAAAAAGAGCACATCTTTTAGCACAAAGATAGACTAACTACATTCAACTCAAACAGTTCCTTCTCCCAACACATCGTCGTAGGTGTTATTACCCATATAAATTCTATGTTCACCGGGTTCCATTTATTTTATGTCAGAGAAGCTTGAACGAGATCAAACAATTTGTCTTATTGCTCCAAAATCAATCCATCAAAAGTCTTCAACTTGTTCTCTCAACATTACTTTGGAGATAGTGATTACAACTTCCTTCTTGATCTTCTTTTGTTGTTTGATGACTTGTTTTCCTTGCATGCGACATTAAGCCTCGTAATGCCATATCTTTTTAGATTTGAGAAATTAACTAGTACGAATTTTTTCTAGTAGAAGCATAAATTTGTTATCTTCTCATTCACAAAAGAACCTACTACACCATAACAAACCATAAAGCTAGCTCAGAGGGTGAGGATAACTTAGTGCCTTTGTATTATGATTATGAGACCACAAAAGACATACTTGATGCCCTCGAGACCATGTACGGTCCTGTCTCTAGTACCAGTACCAGTGTTGGTGCTATTGGGCCTTCTCAACCCCAAAAACTAGTTTCAAAGGTAAGGCTATCACTCACACTTATTAACCAAACACCTGGTCCCTTCCACAACCGATGTAGGAAAACCAACAATCTCTCCATCACACATTGAGCCCTAGGTTGGGACAAGCAATATCTCGATTATCCATAACACAGTGCAGGGATTTTGTACCCTAGCTCTGATGCGGCTGATGAAAATAGAGAAAGGATCATTGATTCATTGGTGATATGCCGTAAGGCTGGGTATCGTATATGAGAGGAGAGACACAGACGTACTAGAGTTATATGGAGATAGGTACATGATTATTATAAAGATTATAGGTAATTGATTTGGTCAAGGATCCATGTATATATACTTCTCGTATCGACGTAAAATAACCGTAAACAATATCTTTTCTGATAGTTGTTTCTCTCTTATTGTAAGGTAAGTGGGTTTTACTACTGTGTATCATGGCATATGGTGTATTGTGTACAACCCTATATTAAATATGAATACAAAATACCAACACCTTTGGGCTAGACAACGTCACTTTTTTAGAAAATTTCTCTTTCCTTTTGATTGTTTTGGTTTAATTTTTGGTGCTAATCTCCTCCCTTGACCTTGGATATGACGTAAATATGCTTCATTCAATGGTTTGGATAATTGCTTCAAATTTTCTATATTGGGTTTCTGGGGAGAATGCATTAAAGTCTCAATTTTAAGGGAGTTTTCTTTCTTTTCCTCCATTTATTTTCATGGCTAGAAATATTGGGGACAATGTTTTGCTTAAGTTTGGAGGTATGGTTTGGTTAGAAACTATTGAAAATTTTGATCTTGAAAAAAACAAAAGGACAAGATATTTTTCACAAACCATACAAAAGTGTTTGCTTTAAGAAGTACACCTAGAAAATCTAAACAGGGTTGCAAAGATCATATTTTCAATAATCTAAGTTCAATTAGATTTTAGATTTGATAGTGATATTGAATTGCTGAGTTTAATAATAACTAGAAAATCTAAACAGGGTTGCAAAGATCATATTTTCAATAATCTAAATTCAATTAGCTTTAGATTTGATAGTGATATTGAATTGGTGAGTTTAATACTTCCTCCGTCCCGGATAAATTTTTCTAATAGATAAAACACAGGAATTAAGAAATATAATTAATGATGTGTTATAAAATGTGTTCTGACCATAATACCCATGAACATTAATTGAGTTCAACTACTTAAATAATTGAGTTTCTTTGGATGTTTTATATTAAATAAAGTTTTAAGGGTATATTAGGAAGAATGATAGAAAATAGGTAGCTTTAGAAACATTAGTTGAGACATCCCAAAATAAAAAGTAGGAACATTTATCCGGAACGGAGTGAGAAATAATAATAATAATAATAATAATAATAATAATAATAATAATAATAATAATAATAATAATAATAATAATAATAATAATAATAATAATAATAATAATAATAATAATAATAATAAGGGTGAATTACAGCCGGTCCCTTTTTAAACATTTGTAATCGCTCCAGTCCACTCATTTTTTTTAAAAATCGAAAAAAGGCATTTTTGAGGCGAAAAGACAATTATGCCATTAACGAAAGAAAAATACGCGCGTTTCAATAACCCAAGACATCGCGATGCACTACTTTGGCATCGCGATGCACCAAATTGGGGCATCGCGATGCAACAATTGGTGCATCGCGATCATCGCAGCGCGCTTTAGGGAACCAAAGCATCGTGATGAGCAACCAAGGCATCGCGATGCACTACGTACTTTTGCATCGCGATGCAACAATTGATGCATCGCGATCATCGCAGCGCGCTTTAGGGAACCAAAGCATCGTGATGAGCAACCAAGGCATCGCGATGCACCACTTTTGCAAATTGGGGAATCGTGATGCAACAATTGGTGCATCGCGATCATCGCAGGTCGAACCCCGTTGCGTTGCCCAGCATACTGCGATTGACGAATTAAATCAGTCCAAGAACATCTTCCTCTGTTTTTGGACAGCACACTGTCAAGCTTGAGTTGAAGCTCAAAAATAGTGTTTTTTGGTAGAAAAATTGTGCACAAATATAGTACTAAGTTAGGATAATAATATGAGATTGATTTTAAACAAATTCGAAGTTTAAAACAGAGATTTAAGTGGCCAAAACAGCTCAAGAACAAAGAAAAACGGGATGAACTCAAAAAATTTGAATTTGATCAAATTCGTGTTTTATGCATGAAAATTGATACCCAAACATGAGGAAAGACTATATTAACAACATGAAATCATTTATACATCAATTTGAATCTCAAATATGAAACAACGATGTTGTTGAGGGTATTTTAGGAAGAAAATTTTTAAAATGCCTTTTAGCGGTTAAAAAAAAAAGGGTGTACTGGAAAGAAAAAAAATTTAAAAAAGTGGACCGGCCAGCAATTTCTCCTAAATTGTAAGATTTATTTTCGGTTGGGTTGGCCCATTTTAATAATTAACTGAAAATAGTTATTACTTTGAAGAAAAAAAAATTAAACAAAACAAAAAAGGGAACGACTTATAACGCAAGCAAGAGGCGGAGACAGAGGAGCCTTGGTGAAGTGATTGTGTGATAATTCGCGAAATCATTGAGTAAACGGCTAACGGCGCTGGAAGAGGAGGGGATTCCGATGGGTGTATATAAGGGGAGGTATCCCTATTTGAGTGAACGGTTGTCATAACAGTAAGTTGAGGGTGAGGGAGAGTGAGAGAGCTGCCGTTAGACTCCGGCCGAGAGAGGAAGCATGCGAGTCGATCGCAGAATTGGGTTGGCTAGCTGCAGGCGTGAATGAGGAAGAAGGGAATTCGAGCAACTCAATTTTGAAGGTAGTATCTTTTGAGATTGCCCGGTATGCTTATGGGCGGATGAAGTTATAAAATTGATTGCTAGTTGGTGGTTTAAAGAAAAAAAAAAAAAAAAAAAAAAGAGGACAAAGTCTTCACCATGGGAATGAAACATAACTCTACAGAGCTTGTTTTATGAAGTCTCCGACGGCAACCCAAGAAGAAGAAGATAAGTTACAGTCAGCCCCTTTATTTAACAGTTGACTACATCTTGACCCACTCTGTATTCATAGGTTTAAATACAGTCCCTAAAGTTCATGTATTGTGCACAAAAGTTAAACAAATAACTATTGCTAGGAGTTTGACTACCCCTTAGGTTGTGGAATTTGACGAACAGGCGCTCCTGGGTTTCAAAATGTCTAGCAAACCTTTATATTATGTTTTACTTTTAAAGGAGGATATTGTTGTCTTTGGAATTAGGAGTCGTCGATAATGATTGGGAGGAAGTACCATTTTGAATTTTATCTAGCTTGTGTCAAGTACGCGGTAAGGGGCTTTCCACTATATCTAGTTCGTTTCTTAATCCCTTAGTTTTTATCAAAAAATAAAATGCTTGTTACATAGTTTTGTTTCAAATAAGCCCATGAAATTGATTTTATATTCTATAAAAAATGTGATGTATTGAAATATCCCAAAATAAGGATCAAGCATATGAGCCTCTGAAATAAATTTGATTTTCGAATCTCTGTTATTGTTTATTGACATTGTAATTTTGTTACAGAATTGTGAATTATGAAACTTTTAGAAACCTATGGTCTGACTACGTTCTGAACTTTCCCAATTGTCTACTTTACCTAGTTAAGTAGACATATCGAACTTTGAAATTTAGATACTGCATCACAGGGGTGTACTGCGATAACTATCAATACTGCGTCACATGGGTGTACTGTAATAACCGAGCATATCATTAGCATGTTAATCATATTATTATGTGCATGCATTGTTAATGTGATTATCGTGGTTCATGGTGTTGATTTGATGAGTCGTAAACTCATGATTTTGTATTTCGGTGCTTTACTTTCTTGCATTGTTTTGTAGCGTAAATTGATCTGAAATGAAAGAGATGAATCATGATACTTTATACCTAGATATACATGATGTTATAAAGGTTTTTTGTTGTTAAATCGGACTTTGAAAAAGTAGTATACGTTGTGTTTATTGAAAGTTACAAAACGAAAAAGTTGTTGAAATTGTGTTCGGTTTCGTGAACTTTCTCGTGACTTTAAATCGATCCAAGATTGATATCGAACCCTTGGGGACATCCTTTGATGTGTTATAAGTGTTATACAATCATACCTAGGGGTTTACAAGCGATCGAATCGAGAAAACGGAGCAAAACAAAAAAACTGCGCAAAGCTGTGAACAGTACGTGCCTTAACGCGCCGTGTATGGACAGCATGGGCAGATTTTGTGTTTTTTAGTTTTTCTTTGATTTCCACCTCATGCTTTGGCTTCCTTATCTGATCAAAAACGTGGTAAACCTTGGAAGAACATACTCCAACTCTCTAAACTCAGAAAACCCTCAAATTCATCTCTCAAATTCTCCAAAAATCCTCCCAAAATTCCACTTTTTGACCTAGGGTTTGTGTGTGTTCTTGCAAGTGTTTTGTTCTTCCAACCAAGGCAGCAATAAGGGGCTTGTTTAGGGGAGTTTGTGGCTATTTTAACCACTGAAATACAAGGGAGAAACAAGGGTTTACTTTTTGATTTGGTAAGGGACCATTAACTTGTTCATGTTTGTGTTTTCGGTTTATTTTGGCTATTATCAATTGCTAAGTTGTTATTATGGAAAGTTTGTGATTTTCAGCCACGCTATGATGTTTATTAGGCAGATATGATTATGGGTATGTGTTAATAAAGTGTGTTGATGTTCATTTGAGCCTTGAAAGTGTTGTTAATCACGTGTATACTTCGAATTGGCGAAACTGGCAAGAATTAGACTTGAACAAAGTATGTGACATGGCTGCGATTTAGGGTTTGTGACTTGATATTGAATGATTTGAAATGGTTAAAGTGTTCATTATGTTGATTGATGAATCTAGAACTCGAATTGATCCTTGGAGGATAACTGAAATGCCGAATTTGTAACCAAAAATAGAATAAAGTGTGAACGTGAACTTGACTAACCGGATGTGCCCATTCGAATACTAACTTTCAGGGGGTTTTGGTTGACTACCGATTGTCACGGGGCGGAGTGCAGTGATAGTCGGGTTGTGGCGACCTTGATCCGGTCTGTCTCCCTATTTCTCGCCAAAGTAGGGTTTACACCACATAGATGTTGGACACGAGTGGTGTTGTCACATGGATGCCAAGGTTGTAGGGACTTGGGGCATGTTGACTTGTTCCGCAAAATATCTGATATATGAATTACATGATTACAATGATTTGAGTTGAACTTCAAAGCTGAATGGTGTATAAGGGGTGCCGGTGAATTGGAGGTGTACCTCGACTCTTATATCATGTTACATGTGATCTTTACTTGTTAAATATGTGATACGAACTGTTATTAGCTCATTACTTTGTAAGTTGGTCATTATTTCCAACTGGTATGGGACAGTTGGTAGTCGTGATCCTTCTTACGCTGGTAATGGGACTTGGTTGATCATTGATTATACTGAATACTTGTGACTTACTTGGTTATAACTTATGCTGATTACATGCTACTTGTGTTAGCATCTATTACTATTACATACATGCATAAGTTTAGTGGAATCTTACTGGGTCATAGGTGACTCACCCTTTCATTATTGTTTTTCCTTAGATCAGAGCGAGGCGAAGGGTTCACGTACGTGAGGCTGTGCAGCTTGCTGCGAGATTAGAATGTTGTTTTCTTTTGGGGTAGACTTTATTTTGTATGTGTTAGACAGTGGTTGTTATGCTGTTTAGGTTTTAAACACTATTTTTGTTGTATTGTATATAAAGGCTGGATGCCTTTTATGTTGGTCTGTATATCAGTTGGTTGAGTTGTGAAGACTCAGTTGTATATGTTCAGTTTATGAGGTTGGATGGCTTATCGCCATGCTTTTATTCCGCTGTTATATTGTTTATCAGGTGGTTATTTTGATTATGTTAAGCCGGGTCATGCCCAAATTTAGGCTACGTGTAGTGGCTTGAATTGGGGTGTGACATGTACTGCGACAATTTTTTATACCGCGTCACAGGGGTGTACTATGGTATTATCGATATCGTGTTATAGGGGTGTACTGATGAGCTTAAGATTTTCATGAATTTTTTCCTTTATTTCCTTTTATTTTGTGCTACTTTTGTGTTAATTATGTTTGAAAATATTATTATTTGTGTATTTGTGCTTCAATGCAGGTTTCCAAGATATTAACGAGCATTCATGGAGTAAGCACAAAGTTCGAGGCAATTTTGGGCTTCAAAGTTGAGCTACAAAATATTTCGTCAAAGTTCGTTAGCCCTCCGTTAGTGAATTACAAAGCAAAGGACTGAAATGAAAGAAGAAAAGGCTAACGGAGGACCAAAATGAGAAAGCTGGAGCAGGAACAACTTTGGGAGACAGATTCAAAATTAGAGGGGCTCTGGAGCAATTAGGCAGACTTTTCATTAATGTGGTGGCGCCTTCTGAGGCCGCCACATCATCCGCCTCAGCCCGTGCCCAGGATTCACTCTATCTTCTCTCACAGCCGCAGCCCACTTCCACCTGGGTAGCCCGCGAGATCTCCAAGTGGGCACCCCATTTCACCTATGGATCAGCAGCCCTTCCAGCTCCATTTTTTGTTCCTTTTGCGCCTGAATTTCATGTCTCTTTCCCATCTTGCCTTTGGCTTGTTGGAGATTCTTGAGCTCTCCATTTTTATTCCTTAAGCATCCCCAAATCAGAATCAAGGCCCCAACGGGCTGTGAGCCCCCTTTTGGGGGCAACAACTCTTCTCTCCCAAATTCTCTCCATTCCATTAAAGCTTGATCAACTTTGAAGGTTTGGAGCAACAAATCAAGTGCCAAGGAAGCTTTGCAAGTGATTTCAATCGCGGGATTTACACGATGCTCGGTTTAATTCTTTCAATCCCTATTTTATGATATTTATTATATTTTGTAGGGTTGAATGAGCTTGTAAATGTGGAATTGGTTATGTGCTTAATCGATTTATGGAAAACAATTATTTTTCTATGTCGTTGTAGTGATTTAATTTGATCTCTCTCTCTATTTAGTATACAAACATGCTAGGTTATTAATTTGTGGGATTAATACTTTTAATTAATTGGCCATTGATTAAATGATTTGAGAAATATTTGGATCCGCGAGAGCTACCTTGCATTTCGGACCGATCAAATTAGTAGTTGGTGTTTTGTGACATACATTGATAGCTATGAGAGTACTTGTTTTGTTACGGGTTCAAACCACTTGTAGCCATTGCTAAGTAGAGGACATTCGGGTTTAATTACCCCCTTTTGATGTCTCGGTTACCGCATGACTTGTAGAAAAATAGAGAGATTATTTCTCTACCCATTATTACCCATTATCTTGGTTATTATTGTGTGCTTCTATTGCTTTTAATGGAGTCGCGAACCATTAGATGATCACTAGAATTATAGGGTAAAATGCGAGAGCCCGTCCTATTAATTCTGAAAATCACAATAATTGTCTTTGTGACGCCAGATTGAGAGGTAACGAGCGTTCTTAGATAGTCATGGGGTGCTTGATCGATAATGCGGCTATTCTTTCCTTGCTATAAGATGCGAGAGCCTGTAGTGAATACTATCATGTGCGCCCGACTACCAATACTTGAGCTAAAGAAAAGTAAAGAGTGGATTAAATTAATTACGAGTTAGAATAGAAATATTGCATTCCTATAATCTTATCTTTTAAATCTTGATTTGTTGTTGCCAAACCATTTTGCGACGTTGTATATATTAATTGTTTTCTTTTATTTTTAGATTTTAGTTTTTATTCTTAATTTCTTTTCTCTCACATATAATTAGTTAGCTCAATTTCGGTACTTAGTTGGAGTGAAAATTATGTACATTCCCTTTAGATTGATAACTCGTACTTAGGTACACTTTATTACTTGATACAGCATTCATATTACGTACATTCCCAGTAGATTGATAACTCGTATTTAGGTACACTTTATTAGTTAGCGCAATTTCGGTACTCTTGCCCTTGTTGCATTTATTTGCACAATCATGTACTGTAGCCGTAGTTAACAAAGACCATGAAACTTTATTGAAATTGTTTAGCGCAGCGATTGGTCACACCACTGGTATGGGACGGTGGTGTAATCGACTAGCTTCGACTAACCCTTGATTTCGAAAGTCACTTGGAAATTATTGATTGAACTTAGTGAAATATTTTTGACGGATCGGTTGGTTATACTATTAGTATTGGACGGTAGTGTAATTGACTCGTTTCAAAGTAATGGAACCCGGCTAACGGCGGCGGCAAAGCAACTTGATAAGCTAAGTTGCCAACTCTCTCAAGAATCTTGAACGGGCCAATATACCATGGTTCCAACATCCATTACTTCCCAAATCTTCGAATACCCTTGCTAGGAGACACCTTAAGAAATACATAATCACCAACTTGGAATTCAAGATCCCGTCTACGGTTATCCGCATAACTTTTCTGTTGACTTTGAGCCATCTTCAACCTCTCACATATCAACTTCACATTCTCGACCGACTCACGCACAATCTCGGGACCCCAAAGTCGTGCCTTACCAACTTTATTCGAACAAATTGGCGATCTACACTTCCTCCCATAAAGAGCCTCGTAAGGAGTCATTCCAATACTCGATTGGTAGCCATTATTATACACGAACTCGACTAATGGTAAGTGCAATTCCCAACTACCCTTGAAGTCAATGGTACATGCCCAAAACATATCCTCAAGTACTTGGATCATTTGCTCGGATTGACCATCGGACTGCAGATGGAATGTGGTACTAAAGTTCAACAAGGTCCCCATAGCACTTTGTAAAGCATGCCAAAAACAAGACGTGAACCACGGATCTCTTTCGGATACAATGCTCACCGGTACCCCGTGTAGTCGTACAATCTCCTGAACATATAAAGTAGCAAGTTGATTCAAGGAATATGTCATGTTCACAGGAACGAAGTGAGTCGATTTCGTCAACCTATCCACGACAACCCATACACCATCAAAACCTCGTCGAGTCCGTGGGCAATACACAAACAACCAAATGTGCCTCGATACCCGTGTACATGGTATCGACGTCCCCGATCCCATCGAGTTCTACTAGCAAGCCAAAGTTATGCGTATTGCTATAACAGTGGGGCTACTTCTCAACTGTGGCCAACAGAGGAGGGGTGTGTGCACTCCGGTACGGCGACTTATAGCGATCACGAATCCCATTCGTAAAGACTATATGTCGTCCCACCATAACATTAACAATGACGACGCCAGCTGGACTTACACAACACACAAGTAGGTATTCTTACTCAACTTATGTAAATAATCGTCAAGTTCAAAAGTAGTGAACTTGACAAACATCAGGTAGATTATATTTTTCTACAACATATAATCATCAAACATATTGTTCAAAGTCACAAAAACACAACTTTAGAGCTAATTTACAAGTCTCTAACATACCAGTATCAAATACTCGGAGGACTGAAAACCATATCAAATGGACTCTAATTTTCGTAGTAATTTAACTAGTGATTTGGAAAATTATAATCTTCCCAAAAATCCACTTTTGGTGTCAATTCATTAAGTTCATAAAATTGGGTATAATTGCTATATGCAATTTTCACCATTTAAAGTCTCTAACCTGTTCTTTAGTTCACTACTCTGGTGATTATCAATCTCTACACAATTTAAGCCAACAAAACCATGTCTTTCACATAATAACATGTAATTCTCATCAACATAACTTTTCAACATGAATTCAACAACAATTCAAGTCATGCATGTTTGCAAACATTCATACATGTAACAAATTCTAACATACATAGGGGGTTTAGTAACTTACTTTAAATAGAGATATCACACCAATGAATTAAAAATTAAAGCTTGGTTATGGAGTCCTCTAGTCTAAGCAACCCTTTGGTGTTTTTGCATGAAAGAATTAATGGTTGGATTGAGAGGACAAGACACACACACACACACTAATCTCACCTTGTATCTCTCACACTAACTCTCAAAACACCATGGATGAACCAAAAGGAGAAGTGATGTTTTTGTATGTCTCCTTAGTGGTTTTAGGAGAGAAAATGGCTGGTCAAACGGTCTTTGATACGTTTAAGTTGGTCAAGGGGCGAAATGGTCCAGTTTGAAAAATCAAGAGAAACAGAGTTCAGTCATTCTGGTCACGGCGCGGCCGCCAAGGACCCCGCCTAGGCGCTTGCACGTCCTCCAGATTACACAATCCCAACTTTTTTGTCTTTTGAGCGCTCGCCCTTGCTCCAGTGCACCTAAATTCACGAAATGTGCTCTAGAAAAGTCCCAAAAAGATGCCCAATAGTCCCAAGATGGTTCTAACATTTAAGTGAAGTTAAAACACTACGCAAAGGTCTCCGAAAAGTCCTAAAAACCATGCTAGACAAGTAACACATAAGTAACATGGAAATTTACAAGAATTATAACAACCAATGCATTGAAATTAGATGTAACAAAGATTAGGATTTGTATCAAGAATCAAGGTATGACTAAACTACCATGTTATTCAAGCAATTAGACACATATAAGACATAAAGAATTCAGGGTATTACAGCCAGGGCATTCTGATCGAAGACTAACTGCATACGTGGATCTGACTTGATCACCAGACAATATTTTGGCGTGATCACTCCGTATTATTAAAAATATATAGTTGACACTAAAGCTAGGTAAATGAACAAGGCATTTTTATGAAAAATAGTATAAATATTTGTTTTCCTATACAAATTTAAACTATGTTAGAGGAGCTCCAACAAGGGAGCAAATGGGGAGCTTATGGTGGGGAGCAATGGAAACAACAACGTAGCATTGTGGGATCAAAATAAGCCAAAAGGTGTTTGGGGAGCAAAATGAGCTACCGAAGTTTAGTCAAACACGGAGACACAAAATGATGTCGTATCAACCTTTTAGAAAAAAATAAATAAAGCGGTCACAACCCTAACACGCGCGCATGCCACGTGTCGCGCTCTGGGTTTTCTGCCAAACATTTTCTCCCTCTTTGATTTTTGGTCATTTTTCACTCCAAACAAATTTTTTTTTTTATTAAAGTGCACATTTTTCTTTATAAATAGAGACTTGGTTTGTTTGATTTGAATATCAACTGAATTTTCTACAAATTTTTGAAGTTTTTTTTTATCTTCATTTCTTCTTTATCTTTAAATTTGTTGGGTTTTAAATTTATTGGAGTTTGTGTCATCGATGGAAGTGATTTTTTGTTTGAGTAGCTTAATGGATGCTTAAGGGTATTTTTATAATAAAATTGGTCAAAAGGGAGATAAGCTCCCCATTTTAAGCTACTTTGTTGTCTATGCTCTTACAGTTGTACATTTTCCATCATAAAGAATGACGAAAAGTTTTAGAAGAGTCATAAGGCCTTCTTCAGATATCAGTCTAGCCGAAATACGGTAAAAGACCGTCCTTGTTTTATGGAATGTATCAAGATCTGATTTAACAATAAACGGCCTAAATTCTACGGCAAGGGTATAAAGGTCTTTTCGGCTGGTCATTTTCATGAAACGGGATCCTAGGGAGGCTGGCCGGCCACCTTAATAGTCCATCCGCGGCTATCTTAGCTGTCAAACATGGGGACCACAGTATCTCCCTAAAATTTCAAAAATGATTAGATAAAATCCCGAGAATTTCTAGGATCAACCTAGTATAAATAGCAGACCCCCTGAGATCATGGTACGAACTAATACCCTACTTTTTCCCCTTTTTTAGCATTATTCTCTCTTATGTCGAAAGGGCTTTGCAGGGCACCCCCAGCTTAGTGACGGGTGTTTTGTCTTAGTTGCAGATCCAAATCAACCATCAAGCCAAATATCCATCTATACAATATTGGTGCAAAATCCGACATCATAAGTGGTTCTGTTGCCAGGAAAATTTTTTTCCTCCAAACTAATGTTGCAAAATGTTCACACACACACATCAATTTTACTACAAGAAAAGTTGTCGACAGGACCAATGTCGGCACTGGCAACATCCCCATCCTGCTATACGGTGAGACAAAGGGGACGACCACCAAAGTATCGGGCTAACCATTGACTTGGCAACATCGGAGAATGATTCAGCTGAGGAGACTGAGAGGAGTTGAGGAGATTGAGGGGACACTTTCTTCTTTGAGAGCTCACAAGGAGAGGAACATTATCTCCAAATGGTGATCCACAACCAAACTACGGGTACTTAAGCTTCCCACCACGGGAACCAAAGTTGTCCACCGCAAGTACCTTCCACGAGCACCTGAGTGATCGTATCACCTAGCTTCCAGGCACCTCCTTAGTTCACTCCCCTCCAAAAAAAGACTATAATTAGTGAGTCTCAACTGGATAGTCACAAGATTAGAGGAGTCTTCGCTGGAGTAGATGAAGACAGATACAAGAGGATGAGGAGTTTTCTTGTCAGCTGGCAATAAATGAGCATATAGCCAAAGCCGAATAAGTGTAAAGTATAGGCTTGGAGAAAGAGCGCCATCAGAGATGAAATAATAGAGATTAAGCGGGAAAACCAAATAGGTTTCCCAAGCACCTCCCCGGAACGAACTAATAAATATTGAACCCTTCATGTGAATAGCTCTTTAACAAAGGTGTGCATTGAAGCAGTGTTGTTTTTTATCACCCCGAACAAAGATCAAGAAATTGAGAAGGTGCTAAGGTTCAAGTTTAAGGTGTCAAATAACCAAGTTTACAATGATTCACAACTTGTTGTGAACCAAGTTTTGGACGAGGACAAAATCTAACTTGAAGCTGACACTATAACCCTTCTTATCCAGGACTCCTACTGAAAAAATATTACTACGTATAGTAAAGACAAAGAGCACATCTTTTAGCACTAAGATAGACCAACTACATTCAACTCAAATAGTTCCTTCTCCATCATTGTAGGTGTTATTACTCATAAATTCTATGTTCACCGGAAAGCTTTTATTTTAAGTCAAGAAAGGTTGAACGAGATCGAGCAATGTGTCTTCTTGCTCCAGAATCAATTCAACAAAAGTCTTCAACTTTTTCTGTCAGCATTACTTTGGAGATAATCATTACAACTTCCTTCTTGATCTTCTTTTGTTGTTTGACTTGTTTCCCTTCCATGCGACATTAAGCCTCGTAATGCCATATCTTTTTCGAATTAAGAATTTAAATGGTACAAATTTTCGCTCGTAGAAGCAAAAATATTTTATCTTTTCATTCATGAAAGAACCTATTATACCATAACAAACCCAAAGCCAAAATTCAATCCAGAAAAGTGGGAGGAAGATGATTCTCTAGCATGAGCTTCAACTTTGTTTAGCATGGAAGATAACTTAATGCTTTTGTATGATGATTATGATACCGCAAAAGACATACTCGATGCCCTCGAGAGCAAGTACGGTCCTATCTCTGATACTAGTGTATACTAGTGTTAAGTGCTATTGATCAAAGGGTAAGGCTTTCCATCACACTTATTAACCAAACACCCAACCCCTTCCACAACCGATGTAGGAAGCTCGACAATCTCCCCATCACACATCTAACCCTGGGTTGGGAGGAACAACATCTCGATTATCCGGATAACAGTGCGGCGATGTAACCTAGCTCTGATACGATTGATGAAAACAGAGAAAGGATCATTGGTGTTTTGGAATACATGCACTTTGCTATTATGTTCATGTACTTGCAAATACGTGAATCCTTATCATGTATTTTAATCTAAATAGTATACTCAAAAGTCACCTGTGTTATCTATATAAAGGCTTATGCCTTTGCAATAAAGAACAAGAAAAATATACAGAGCTCTGCTATAGCAACTCATTTACTTAAATATTTCTCTTCTTTCTACCAAATCTTCTTTACACATAAATTTATTTTCTTCTTTTTTCTTACAAATTGGTATCAGAACTTTGTTCATTCATATTTGGGCGTTCAAAATTTTTCTACATAGATGGCTTTTACTGCAAAAAATGGCCAACTTGTTTCCTACTCCATTTTTCCTATTTTTGGAGGAGAAAATTATGGTTTTTGGGAAGTGAAGATGAGGACATTGCTTCGGTCAGAAGGACTTTGGAACATTGTTGAAGTAGGGGTTGAAGTACCAGCTGCAGACACTGAAAGTTCAAATGCACGGAAAGAAAAGCTTGAAGCGGACATGATGAAGGATGCCAAAGCTCTCACGAAGATTCAAAACGGAGTTGCTGACAATATTTTTCCAAGAATTATGAGAGCGCAAACTGGAAAAGAAGCCTGGGAGATTTTGGCAAAGGAGTTCGAAGGTGATAGCAAAGTACAAACCATCAAGCTTCAAACATTGCGCAGGAACTTTTATAATCTGAAGATGAAGGAATCTGAATGCATCAAAGACTACTCTTCTAGAGTTGTCGAATTGGTGAATCAAATTCGAACACTTGGAGAAGAGATGACAGATCAGCAAGTTGTTGAGAAGATCTTGATTAGCTTGCCTGAAAAGTGTGATTCAATAGTATCAGCTATTGAAGAGTCAAAGGATCTTTCTACCTTGTCAATGGAGCAGTTGATCGGTTCTTTACAGTCTCACGAGCAAAGAAGGCTGCGACGCAGTGAGCAATTGGTTGAAAGTGCTTTTCAATCAAGGCTCTCATTCAATTCAACCCGAAAAAGTTCTCTAGAAGAGAAAATGGTCCAGAAAATCAACAAGGATGGAAACAAAGAAGTTGGAAAAATGGTGAGTCCAGCAAATGAGGAGAATTCAAAAACAAAGGTAAAATGTTGTGCAAAATCTGTAATAAAGATAATCATGGCACAGCTGATTGTTTTCATCGTGGTAAACCAAAGTGCAATTATTGTAGCAAATTTGGTCATGTGGAAAAAGACTGCAGGTTCAAGAAATCAAATCAGGCAATTTTACGGAGAAGGATGAAGCGAAAGAAGAGATTCTATTTTATGCCGGTCAATCAAAATATGGCGAAGGAAATAATATTTGGTACATTGACAGTGGCTGCAGTAACCACATGACATCAAATGAAAAATTGTTTGTTGATTTAGATACTTCTGTTACTCCCCTAATAACAATGGGGGATGACTACTCTCACAAAGCATTGGGGAAAAGAAGTATTCCCATCCTAACAAAGGAGGGAGTTAAATATATTCGTAATGTTTTGCTTGTTCCAAATATCGCTCCTAATCTTTTGAGTGTTGGGCAGCTTATGAGAAATGGTTACAAAGTCATTTTCAAAGATGTAGATTGTGCTATTTATGACAAATTGTAGCAGCTTGTCGTGTCAGTTTGCATGGCGCCAAATAAAACTTTTCCTCTTTCAATGTGCTACGGAGAAAAAGTTGCCTTGAAGGTGGATGTAGCTCAAGACTCTTGGTTGTGGCACAAGAGGTTCTGTCATCTAAATTTTCAAGGGCTAAAATTGCTGAAGCAGAAAAGTATGGTGAATGGGCTGTCAAGCATTGAAACAACAATTGAGATTTGTGAAGGGTGTGTAATGGGCAAGCAACACCGAAATTCATTTCCTAGCAAAAGCACGTGGAGAGCAAGGGCACCGTTGGAACTTTTTTTTTTTTTAAAGGTTGGAGGGGACATAGACCTTACCCCAACCTTTATTATTATTATTTAATGCCTTGAATGGCTACAATGACTCTATGATGCCTTTTTGGTGTGGCTAGAACAAATTGATCAAACACCCAACCTCTTCACGTACCAGGGTGGCTATGGTGTAGGGCTTGAACACTCAGCCTCTCTGTTAAGAGAAGTGAGCAGTACTAAATGGGCCTTTGGTAAGGCTTGAACAACAACGGTGCCTCTGGCGAGGCTTGAACACCCGACAATTTTAGTACCAGGGTGTCGTCTCTGGTGAGACTTGAACACTCAACCTCTCCATTGAAAGAAGTGAGCAGTACCAGTTGAGCTAGAGCTCATTGGTCCGTTGGAACTTGTTCACACTGACATTTGTGGCAAAATGACAACTCCTTCTTTGAGTCAACAAAGGTACTTTCTCATTTTTATTGACGATTATTCGAGAATGACATGGGTTTATTTTCTTAAAAAAAAAAAAATCAGAAACCTTCACTGTTTTCAAACAATTCAAAGCTTTGGTGGAGAAGCAAAGTGGTTGTAACATTAAAATTATTTGAAGTGATAGAGGGGGTGAATATACCTCTCATGAATTTGAAGATTATTGCAAGGATGAAGGCATATGGAAGCAATTAACCAGCAGGCTATAGTCCCCAGCAAAATGGGATTGCTGAAAGAAAGAACCGAACGATCGTGGAGATGGCTAGATCCATGATGAATGAGAAAGGGCTACCAAAGAGTTTTTGGGCAGAAGCTGTGAATACAGTCATCTACGTTCTCAACAAGTGTCCAACGAAAGCTGTGAAGAACAAGACTCCAGTTGAAGCATAGAGTAGACTAAAACCATCGGTGAGTCATTTAAAAATATTTGGCTGCATTTGTTATGCTCACATTCCTTCTGAAAAGAGGACTAAATTTGATGAGAAAAGCCAAAAATGTATTTTTGTTGGGTATAGTTCCAGCACTAAAGGCTATACGCTTTATAATGTTGAGACTAAGAAATTGATTGTGAGTAGAGATCTGATTTTTAATGAAAAAACTAGCTGGGATTGGAAAGAAAAAAAATTGCAGGAGACATCACATGTTCTTATGCCGGAAGAAGCTAAGATTCGAAGTGAGCAGTTACAAGAAGAAGTTACACCCCCAACTCCAGTAGCTGCGAGAAGAAGTGAAAATGATGTTGAAAGTAGTTCAAATGCACAACCTGGTTCTCCTAGCTACTCTTCATCTGAGAGTCCTCCTTTAAAAACCCGAAGTCTGCGAGATTTGTGCGAAACTTGCAACTTTGTTGGTGTGGAGCCCGAAAGTTTTGAGGAAGCACAAAGGCATGAAGTATGGGTAAAGGCCATGGAGGAAGAGATGAGAATGATCGAGAAAAAAACAAACATGGGAGTTGGTTGATTGCCCACAAAGTGTAGATATCATTGATGTAAAGTGGATCTACAAGATCAAATTCAATCAAGATGGGAGCATTCAAAAGCATAAAGCAAGGCTAGTGGCAAGGGGCTTTACTCAAAAGCCAGGTATTAATTTTTCTGAAACTTTTGCTCCAGTTGCTCAACTTGAAACTATTAGAACTTTGGTTGCTCTTGCTGCTCAAAAGAGTTGGTTGATTTATCAACTTGATGTGAAGTCGGCTTTTCTAAATGGAGTGTTGGAAGAAGAGGTTTATGTCAAACAACCACCGGGTTTCTTGCTTAAAAGGGGGAGAAGAAAAAGTTTACAAGCTAAAGAAGGCTCTTTACGGGTTAAAGCAAGCTCCCCAAACATGGTATGCTGAAATTGATAAGTACTTTGTAAGGCGTGGTTTTGAAAAGAGTCAAAGTGAGCCTACTCTTTATGTTTTAAGAAAAAGTGCTTCCATTCTCATTGTTTCCTTATATGTGGATGACATAATCTTCACTGAAAATGATGAAAATTTGTTGCAGCAGTTCAAAAAAGATATGATGAGCACTTATGAGATGAGTGATCTGGGTTTGCTTCATTATTTCTTGGGAATTGAAGTTTCTCAAACCAAAAATGGGATCTTCATTTCTCAAAAGAAATATGCAGAAAATTTGCTCAAGAAGTTCAATTTGATGGGCTGCAAAACAATAGCTGCACCTTTGATGCCGAATGAGAAGATGAAGAAATGTGATGGTGCAAAGAAAGGAGATGCCAAAAAGTATCCAAGTTTGATCGGTAGTCTTTTATATCTCACTGCTACTAGGCCGGATATCATGTTTGCTGCAAGTATGCTTTCAAGATACATGGAGGAACCTAGTCAACTTCATTTTAGTGCCAGGAAAAGGGTGTTAAGGTATGTACAGGGCACACTTGATTATGGCATTATGTACAAGGCTGGAGTAGTAAAAGTAAAACTTATTGGGTACACTGATAGTGATTGGGCTGGATGTCTTGATGATAAGAATAGTACGTCAGCCTATGTGTTTTCTCTTGGCTCAGGGATATGTTCATGGAGCTTGAAGAAGCAGAGTATAGTGGCTCAATCAACTGCTGAAGCTGAGTACGTGGCAGCAGCAAAAGCAACAACTCAAGTCGTATGGCTTCGAAGGATTCTTGAAGATATTGGAGAAAAACAAGACGAAGGCACAGTGTTGTATTGTGATAACAAATCTGCCATTGCAATTGGCAAAAATCCAGTCAATCATGATCGAACCAAGCACATTTCCATCAAGTACCATTTCGTCAGAGAAGCGGTCGAGAAGAAAGAAATTCAACTCCAATTTTGTGGAACGGATGAGCAGCTTGCTGACTTGCTCACCAAAGCACTTCCTAAAGAAAAGTTTTACTACCTCAGAGAGCTAATTGGAGTTGTGAAGAAAGTGCATTAAGGGGGAGTGTTGGAATACATGCACTTTGCTATTATGTTCATGTACTTGCAAATACATGAATCCTTATCATGTATTTTAATCTAAATAGTATACTCAAAACTCACCTGTGTTATCTATATAAAGGCTTATGCCTCTGCAATAAAGAACAAGGAAAATATACAGAGCTCTGTTGTAGCAACTCATTTACTCAAATATTTCTCTTCTTTCTACCAAATCTTCTTTACACATAAATTTGTTTTCTTCTTTTTTCTTACATGGTGATATGTTGTTAGGTTGGATATCAAATATGACAAGAGAAACGTACTAGAGTTATAAGGATAGACATATATGATTATTATCAAGATTATAGTTCAGGGTAATTGAACTGGACAATGATCCTTGTATATATACTTCTCCTATCGACGTAACTATTCTGGAATGCTTATATAAAATAACCGTAAACGATATCTTTTCTAATCGTTATGTCTCAGCTATTATATGGGAAGTGGGTTTTACTATTGTGTATCACGGTATATATTACGATGTACAACTCTATATTAAATATGGTCACAAAATACCAACACCTAAGGGGCAGACAACCTCACATTTTAAAAAAGTTTCTCTTTACTCTCACTTGTTTTAGTTTAAATTTAGGGTTAATTACATCATTAGTCCCTCGACTATAGGCTATTTTACCAGTAGTCTCTTAACAAATTTTTTTCAAATTTCAGCCCCAAGAGTATCAAAAAGTCACACAGCTAGTCCTTTTGATGGATGTCGTTAGTAATTTGCCGTTAAGTTGCCCATGAGCTTTTCACATGCGTTTGACCAAGGGCAAAAATGGAACTTCACAAGTCCTCTTTTTCACCCTCTCCCTCTCCCACTCTCTCTCTCCTCATCAATCTCAATTCAACAAATCTCCACCAAAAACCCTAATCCTCAAGGTTTTGTTCATGATTTCCTTGAATAGAATCAAATAAACCTCGGTACAATCACCACCATCGCCCAATCCGTCCACCCAATTGTGAACCCCCTCCAGCTGCCGCACCACCAGCTTCAAAGCTACCCCAAGATCTCCCCAATTACATCGTCTTTCCAGTGTTCTAGAGGCAGGGAAACCCAAACAGGGAACTCGAATCGTCTTTCCAATGTTCCAAAGTTGAAAGCCAAACAGGGAACTCGAATCGTCTTTCCAATGTTCCAGAGGCGGAGAAACCTGTCGAAACCACCGTTGTTACCGACAAAGAAGTACATGTGCCTGAGGCTGAGTCGGTGGCGGAGGTAGCCGAGAAGCCGATTGAGGAAAAAAAGCGAAACCTAGCGTTGAGAAGGAAACCAATGTTGTTAGTGAACTTCCTGACCCACAAAAGGTTGCTCTTGATGAGCTTAAACAGTTGGTACAAGAAGCTCTAAACAAGCACGAGTTTACGCTCCACCACCTCTACCATTGGCACCGAAACAGGAGGAAAAGCCGACTGAGACTGCCGCCGCGGCCACCGACGAAGAAGAAGCTGAGTCATTGTCAAAGTGTTCAAATCTGGGTTTTGATTTTAATCTGGGTTTTGCCTTTTGATCTGGTTTAATTTGGTTGGTTTATATAAAACTTATATTTATTAGGCAGATCTGGGTTTTGGTTTTAAAGTGTTTGGCCTTTTGATTTGGTTTTGACTTTGGTTGATTTGTAAGGAAACAATTTTGGGAATGATCATCAATGAACTGTGTGCGTTTTGGGAATTAGGGTTAGGGTTTGAAGGAGATGATAAGGGAAATTTCATTTTTGCCCTTGGTCAAACGCACGTGAAAGGCACATGGGAGAGTTAACTACAAATCACTAACGGCATCCATCAAAAGGACTAGCCGCGTGACTTTTTGATACTCTAAAGACTAAAATTTGAAAAAAAATTATTAAGGAACTATTTGTGGAAAAGCTAATAGTCGAGGGACTAGTGATGTAATTAATCCTTAAATTTATGTCCTCATCTCCTCCTCTGACTTTGGATATGATGTAGATATCCTTCATTCGTGGGTTTGGAAGGCTTTGGTGATAGATTTGGTAATCGCCTCAATGTCGGGTTCCTTGGGGGAATGCTTCAAAATCTCGATTTTAAGGGAGTTTTCTTTCCTTCCTTCCTCCATTTATTTTTATGGCTATAAATATTGAGGGCAATGTTCAGCTTAAGGTTAGGGCTATGGTTTGGTTAGGAACTTTAGAAAACTTTGAGCTCAAAAAAAGCCAAAGGTACTAGATATATATTTTTCACAAATCATACAAAAAGTGTTTTGCTTTAAAAAGTACACCTAGAAAACCTAAACTGGGTTGCAAATATCATATCGATCGTCAATAAACTTAGCTCAATTTTTTTTATTTAAATTTGATAGTGATACTGAATTGGTGAGTTTTAAAACTAATAATTTAAAAATATTAAAAAATAACACTTTTGAATTTTGAATATACTCTTTTTCAATATGAAGAAACAACTGTTAAAATATCCATAATTTGTAACCTTTTTTTCAAATATGAGGGGCATGTCGAGATAATGTTAAACACACACACACACTCGTGTGTGTATATATATATATATATATATATATATATATATATATAGAGAGAGAGAGAGAGAGAGAGAGAGAGAGAGAGAGAGAGAGAGAGAGAGAGAGAGAGAGAGCAAAAATTTGTATGAAGCTCGTAAGCCAAATTACTAGTGGATAGAATAGAATAGGCCAAGATAAATATGTCAATAAAGTGACACAAGAATAATGCATTTTAATAGTAACGGAAGCTAGCTAGTGGTAAAGGGGATCCGGTCGGTCCAGATAGTGCAGTTCTCATGGACTCTACATCCTCTTCCATATTTTTATCAAGTGATGAGACGGAATTAGAGATGGATCGAGTTGGGTGATTATGCAGGGGATTCGGTCCGGTTGGCACACTTCTCATAGATCCTACGACCTCCTCCACAACGTAAAGGAGATGGAGGATGATGTGATCCAACGAAGACCCACAAGTTATGTTGAACTTGGAACCCTCGTTTAGAAGACAAATACGCAGAAAACAACTCCAAGGACTTGATAATCAATCAAATTGGGACCTCAACCCCTAACTTACGTATAAACAAAGTTAAGAACTTCGGTATAATTCGAAACCCTTAATTCATTTAGAATTAAGAACTACGAATATAAAGAATTCCACAAACGCAATCCAAAGTTTGATATGAACTAACAAAACTACGTTTGTTACCAAAGAGTTGGAAGCAACTAGGACTTCTTCACAAGGCTTGCAACACGGCTAAAACTCCTCTTGATAAGTAGAACACGTTTTTAAAACTTGCATGCTTCTAGAAAACGCGGTTTGACAACAAACAGCAACCATAGCATGCTTCTAGAAAACGCGGTTTGACAACAAACAGCAACCAAACGGCTTGTAAGTCTTCTAGAAGTACTCCCACACGTTTTTAGACTCCTTGGACCCTTGGGAAACACGGCTGAACTCTTGGACAGCTTTGCACACGTTTTTTAGACTCCTTGGACAGCAACAAGACACGGTTTAATGCTTCTAGAATGTCTCCACACGTTTTTAGGCTTCTAGAAGACTTCTTTTCCTTGGGCTTGGATCATATGCACTAACTTGAGCTCCTTAATTACCCCCATACTTGGGCTTGACCTTGGACTTGCAAAACAAGACTTTCTAAAGCTTGATTTATTGTTTTAGCTCTTGACCTTGTGATTGACCCATCTTTGATAATTAATGGATCATTGTTAACAACACTTAGTGGTCCTCCATCAGAGGAGCATTATTATGAAGGGAATTCGGTCTGGTCGGCACACTTCTCATTGATCCTAATATCTCCTCCATAGCTTTTGTCGAATGGTCGGTTAATTGGGATAGAGGCTCACGGAGCCAACAAAACTTTGTGCTTCAAGTATCGTTGGAAGTGTCGAGAAGACAGCCAAGAACAATATGCTAATGTTCATTGCTAAAAGCTTGATTATGTTTGTCGTAATTATAAAAATGCAATAACATCTGCTACTTTATATAGAACAATTGTTCGAGCTATGATTACAATATTTGGCATTAACTGTGAGAAAAATACGAGATCATTGATATCCGAAAGGAAAAGTAGAAGGTTGGTTAAGAATTAAGATAGGTTAGCTGTTAACATTAAAGTTTGTTATAATTCTTTACATATTTATTAAAGAATTTAACTGACATTATAACAGACATTTATAGAATTTCTTTTATCAATTATATAGAATAAAGAATCTGATTGCATTTTTGTAGAAAAAAATTACTTTTTCGAGCATCATACTATTTCAAGATTTTTAAGAATTTAAATATTTTTTCAAAATTCAAAAAGTTGCAATGATAATAAATTACTGAAGTCTCTTTCATTGAATTTTTATTACCTAAAACATAATCAACATATGTTACATTGAATATTTGATATCCATTTTGACCATCATTATTTTTGGGCGAGATTTTGACTTTCTCATATAGAAAGTGAGCAGCATTTTATTGGGGATGGGTGAATATATTATACAATAAAGAAAAAATTACTTTTTCAACCATCAAACCATATAAGAATTTATCAATTTGACCTTTTTTTTTCTTTTTTTTTTTTTAAGATTGGAGGGGACATAGACCTTACCGGCTTACCCCAACCCTTATTATTATTATTTAATGCCTTGAAAGGCTACAATTGAGACTATTCTCCGCTGAGAGTAGTGAAGTACCAGAGTGGCTATGGTGTAAAACTTAAACACTCAACCTCTCTGTTAAGAGAAGTGAGCAGTACTAAATAAGCCTTTGGTAACAAAGAAGTGACACTCACGGTGTCTCTGGTGAAGTTTGAACACCCAACCTTTTTATGTATCAAGATGAACCTCTTCATTAAGAGAAGTGAGCAATACCAATTGAGCAAGAGCTCGTTGGTATTATCAATTTGACCATCTTAATATTCAATTTGCTAAGATGATTATTGTACCAACAAACACGCTATAAATTAAACCTACTTCGTTAATCTTCGTTAAAAACTTAACTGAGTGTCCAATCATGCTTACGTGTAAACATTGTGGGGACCCACTCTTTGCTGTTAAGGAAGAAAATGAAGAGGAAGTGTGGCATGAATTGGAACCTCCACCAGATACAGTACATGAATAGACAATATAGCAAAACCAACAGAATG
Organism: Platycodon grandiflorus; assembly: GCA_016624345.1. NCBI lineage: Eukaryota > Viridiplantae > Streptophyta > Magnoliopsida > Asterales > Campanulaceae > Platycodon > Platycodon grandiflorus. The sequence continues at coordinate 28,535,812 of CM028364.1, forward strand.
GGGATAGCCGTGAAGTAATGTTGCCGAGCACAAAACTGGAAACCGGAAAGGGATTGTCGTTGAAGCGCTGATAAGCGTCCAGGGCCATTCACGGGAACAAATGCTATCTATTAGAACATAATTTGCAGATTTTGTCTAGCTAAACAAACAACCAAATAGGAAAACAATCCTTGTTAACCAATCCTCTGTCGCTCTTTCTTCGCCTCTCTAGTATCAACAAATTTTCTCCGTATTATTAAAAATCGTTGACACTACAGTTAGGTAAATGAACAACGCAGTTTTATGAAAAGCGGTATAATTTATTTGCTTAGTTCCTATAACAATTTAAATACATTTTCCATCATAAAGAATGACTAGAAAGTTAAAGAAGAGTCATAAGGCCTTCTTCAGATATCAGTCTAGCCAAAATAAGGTAAAAAGACCGGAGAGTCCCCACAGTTGAGAAGGAACTCCCCACAGTCGAGATGGAACTCCCTTCTCGTAGCAACATACATTCCATACGCTAGATAGATAACCAAAGGTGAAAGTATACACTATTATGGACTACCAAAACTTTTAAGCATGGTGCTCGTTAGCAAGCACATTGCAAGAACGGGAGAAGGGTAAGAGCGGACCATATCAAGTATGACTAATCTGATAGAGACTAAGGATAAAAGGCATAGGCTATTTTAGGAGAAAATACTCACTGCGATATATTTTCAATTAAAGAAATAACAAGCCTTTTATATAGGCTTACAATAAACCGGAAATGCTAAAAATAAGGAAAGATAATACTAAACATGACTGACCCACTACTAACCATGACTACTAACATCTAAACATGACTGACCCACTACTAACCATGACTACTAACATCTAGGAATCAGTTAAAAAACTGCTAGCTAAAAACTAGGAACATTATTCCACTAACTTTGAAGCATTAATCAACACTCCCCCTTGCTTCAAAGCTTGTCACTCCCATCTGCAATCTGAAATATTCATGCTTGGCTCTTGGCAAAGACTTTGTGAGAATATCTGCCACTTGCTCGTTGGTTCCACAGAACTTCATTTCTATGACTCCTTCAGCTACCTTGTTTCGGATAAAATGACACCGAATGTCAATATGCTTCGTACGACTATGAAACGCAGGATTTTTTGTCATAGCTATTGTTGCCTTCTTGTCGCAAAAGATGATTGTACTACTTGTTTGCTCTTGATGAAAGTCTGCGAGTAGCCTCCTTAACCATATAGCTTGACACGATGCAGCTGTTGCTGCAATATATTCTGCCTCCGAAGATGATAGAGAAACAACATCTTGTTTTTTTGAACTCCAAGTTACAACACCAGAACCCAAGGTGAATGTATGACCCGACGTGCTTTTTCGATCATCAAGAGACCCTGCCCAATCACTGTCAGTGAAACCAAATAATTTAAAATCTGGAACTCTTATGTACCAGATTCCAAGATCAGTTGTGCCAGCAACGTATCGCAGAATCCTCTTAGCTGCCCCAAAATGATGCTTCGTAGGACTATGCATAAATCTGGAAATTACACTCACAGAAAATGCAATATCAGGTCTAGTATGGGACAGATAATTTAGGCCTCCAACAATACTTCGAAACACCCTTCCATTTGTTAGACCAGTGCCATCATCAGTTATTAGCTTCTCATTCACATTCATAGGTGTTGGAGCAGAATTACAGTTCAACATATTAAACCGTTTGAGTAAGTCCGTAGCATATTTTCTTTGAGACACAAAGACACCATCAACACTTTGATGTACTTCTAACCCAAGAAAATAATGCAATAAACCCAAATCTGACATCTCAAACTTTTTCATCATGCAAGACTTGAAATCTTCAACAAGAGATTCACATGAACCCATATAAATCATATCATCAACATAGAGGCACACCACAATAAAATCAGAATTACCTCTCTTCTTCACATAGAGAGTTGGTTCATTTGGGCTCCTCTGAAATTCGTTCTCCAGGAAGTAGGAGTCAATCTTACTGTACCATGCTCGCGGGGCTTGTTTTAAGCCATATAAAGCCTTCTTAAGCCTGTAAACTTTGCTCATTTCACCGGTAATAGTAAATCCTTCAGGTTGAGCAACATATACTTCCTCTGCTAACTCACCATTGAGAAAAGCAGATTTGACGTCGAATTGATACACTGGCCATTTCAATTGTGCAGCCAAAGCAAGGAAAGTTCTCACCGTTTCAAAGCGAGCAACCGGAGAGAATGTTTCAGCAAAGTCAACACCTTGCTGTTGCGAGTACCCCTTAGCGACAAGTCGAGCTTTATGCTTGTGGATTGCTCCATCAGAATTATATTTCGTGCGGTATACCCATTTCAGACCAATAACATTCTTCCCTTCCGGCAAGTCTACCAACTCCCATGTCTCATTCTTTTGAATTGCTGATATCTCCTCTTCCATTGCATTTTCCCAAATCGATTACTGCAAAGATCTTCATAAAAAATGGGGTCTGAAACACACAATGCAAAGTTACATGAGGCATATATATCAGCCAATGATTTGAATTTTCGTGGAGGGGTCTCTGAATCGGGACTAGCAGGGGTCTCTGAATCGGGACTAGCAGTTGAAGAACTGCTGCTGCCCGAAGTTGGAGATGAATTGTTGCTACCACTACTTACATTCGGACGTGGTTGCTCTGGAGGTTGTGCGGCAGGCTGAGTACTGTCAAGAACTTGGTAAGAAGCTGCTGCTACAGGTGATGAATCATCGGTGCAATCCCATGTCCAAGTCTCTGCTTCATTAAACTTCACGTCCCTACTGATAATCATCTTGCCATTTATGGGGTTATATAGCCTATATGCCTTAGATTGAGTACTATAGCTAATAAAGATGCATTTTTCTGATTTTTGATCAAGTTTTTGACGAGATTTAGATGTATCTAAAGCATAGGCTATACAACCAAAATTTTTTAAATGGCTTACCCGAGGCTTTCTTGTCTTCCATGCTTCATAAGGTATCCTATTCATGACAGCTTTGGTTGGAGAAATGTTGAGTAGATACACTGCTGTTGCCACTGCTTCTGCCCAAAAATGCTTTGGAAGGTTGCTGCCTATCATCATGCTCCTTGCCATTTCTACAATTGTCCTATTCTTACGCTCAGCTACTCCATTTTGCTGCGGAGTATTGGGTGCAGTAAGCTCTCTGTGAATTCCATACAGTAGCTATTGAAATCACTAGAAAGAAATTCTCCACCCCTGTCTGATCGTAGAACCTTAATGCAATGCCCACTTTCTTTCTCCACCAATGCCTTGAATTTCTTGAAGCATTCAAATGTTTCTGATTTGAATTTCAAGAAGTATACCCAGCTGTCATCTGTAAACAGCAAAAAATAGTGACTACCACCAGTAGACTCAATGCTCATTGGACCACACAAATCAGTATAGACTATCTCAAGACAACCAGTAGCCCTCCAAGAACTGTGTGCAGGAAATGACATTCTGCTATGCTTCCCATAAACACAACCTTCACAGAAATTAAGACCACCAAGACTCGGCAACCCAACAACCATACTTTTATGTGCTAACAATCTAAGCCCTTTCTCATTTAAATGCCCATAACGTAAATGCCACAGTTTTGCTTCGTCGATTTTAGAAATGAAAGCACAATTTTTCACATCGAGATATCCAATGGAAACATTTTATTTTGAGTCATTTGGGTGCTAACAATTTCTTGACCGATTTCTTGTCATAAACAACAAGAACCATTATCAAACAAGACAAAATATCCACTTTGCATCAATTGACCAACACTCAACAGATTATGAACCAAATTTGGAACATACTGGACATTATGGAGAAGTTTTACATTACCCTGGGTGGTCTGAATTGCAATCGTCCCCTTGCCCTCGACTTGCATCAGCTTGTTGTCCCCAATACGAACTTCCCCTTTTTGTGACTCGTCAAGATTCTTGAACATTGCTTTTGTTCCAGACATATGGTTGGAGCACCCACTGTCCATGAACCACATCCCAGTAGAAGAATTGTTTGTAGGAGAATGGACGACAAACAACTTACTTTCTTCTTCAACGTTCTTTGCAACATTTACCTGCTTTTCATCCCTTTGTTTTGTCCAGCAATCAGCTTCTTTATGACCAAACTTTTCACAATATCCACACTGAATGATGCCTTTTTGCTGTCGTTGATCACCAAATTGGTCACGTCCTCTGCCACCACCGCGACCTCGACCACGGAAACTGCCTTTGTTGTCATGTCCACGACCTCCTGAATTTTCTGCCTGACCCTTAAAAGAAGACTCCCCCTTTACCTGAAAAGCCTTCTCCTCCACCTTTTCAATGGTCTTTTTAACCCTAACTTCATGGGCTAAAATGTTTGTTTAAACTCCTCAAAACCTTACCCACCACAGTCTCATTGCTTATACTTTCACCATATGATCTCATTTGACTAACAATTTTAGTCACTCTAGACAAATAATCTTCCACAGATTCTTTATCTCCCATGATTAGAGTCTCAAAGTCACGACGGAGAGATTGTAATCGTACCTTAATGACCTTCTGATCACCCAAATACTTCTGTTTAAGGATTTCCCATGCTTCATGAGCGTTGTTTGCCAATGAAATGCATGGAAAAATTTCATCATCCAATGCTGTTTGGATAAAGAATAGCGCCTTTGCGTCCTTCTTGCGATTTTCCCTCAATCTTTGGTCAGGTTCAGCCGGCGCCGAGTTCGGCTCGTCATACCCGCTCTCCACCAAATCCCATAGCTCCTGGGATCTGAACATCGTCTTCATTTTGAGACTCCAAAGATGATATTTTTCACCTTTGAAAGCTGGAATGAGAGGCTGAGAAGAATTAGCTCCATTCATGGCTTATTCCTTAGTGTGTTTTCGCTCACTCTAAAAAAAAAAAAAAATCGAACCAACCTGGCTCTGATACCAATTTTGATAGACTAAGGATAAAAGACATAGGCTATTTTAGGAGAAAATACTCACTGCGATATATTTTCAATTATGACTTGCGATTCTGCTCAGTTTGGTTCTGTCAAAGACCTTTTCCAATCTGCTTCATCTTTATCCGGTCAAGCCAAATCAGTGTTACTTCCTAGCGTGGTTTCTAGTATCACAGATCTTCAAATTCAGTTGCATGATAAGGACGATATTCCCGCTGGATGCGACTTCTACGGGCAAATTTTCGCTTAAGTCTGCCGTGATTTCTCGTGACGCAGCCCTTCTTTTCGTCTTCCAAGTATGTCCGCGCGCATCATTCCCGCCGATCGCATTTTCATGTGGCGCCTTCTTCCTTCTCGCCTTCCTATTGATGAAGCTGTCTCTAAGCGGGGTATTTGCATGGTTTCGCGATGCAGCTGCTGTCCTTCCAGCCCAGCGGTTGAAACCTTCGTACATGTCTTTCTGACCAGCAGCTTGGCTAGCTCCGTTTGGCAGTTTTTTCATTATTCTCTTGGTATGGGTGTTCCTACATATTATTCTATACAGCAGCTTTGTATGAATTGGTGGACTAGAGCCGGCTCATTGCTTTATCGAATTATCCCTTCGGTGGTTCTTTGGCATCTTTGGAAAGCTCGAAATAAGGCTATTTTTGAGGGATCTCACTCTTCCCCTCGAGGTATTATTATTGCGGTCCAAAGTGAGATTAATCTTATTTTAAAGGCTGCTACTTTTTCGCCTATAAATTGGTCTCATCTCAACCTTAAGGTTCGTCGTCCAAAGACTGTTACAATTCAAGCAGTCTCTTGGCTCAAGCCTCCTTTGGGAATAGTGAAACTCAATACGGATGGTGGAAGCGAGGTAACCCTGGTATAGGAGGAGGTGGGGAGTCATCGAGAGACTCGGAGGGTCGCTTTCTTTATGGTTTCTCTTCCTTTTACGGAGATTGCTCCAACTCTATTGTGAAGTCCGAGCTCTTTCCGGGGGTTAGTTGGCTTATTTCTCAAGGGTTTAATAATTCGTTGTTGAGATGGACTCTAACTTTCTCTTTGGTTGCATTACCAAAGGACATTCCTCCCCTTGGTCTCTCTTTTATTATATTAGCGCCATAATCTCTATGCAACAATTGGGGAACTATTCATTCCGTCATTGCTTTCGTGAGGCAAACTCTGTTGCAGATGGCCTTGCAAATCTTGCTATGGATTCTAAATTAGATGCCTCTTTTTGTTCCTTTTCCCAACTCCCTATTTCTATTAGAGGTGATCTCCGGATGGAAGCTCAAGGGATTTCTCGTATTCGTATTTCCTAGTTTTTTGTTTTTATTTTTGCAGTTGTTTGTATCTCCCTTTTTCGAGGTTAGGCTCCTTTGTCCTCCCAGTTATAAGGGCAAGGCTGGTTGTCCCCCTCAAGTTTGTACCATATTTCTTATTAATAAAATTTAGCAGGGTGCCGTCCCTGTTTCCCTAAAAAAAAAAAAAAAAAAAAAGCCTTTTATATAGGCTTACAATAAACCGGAAATGCTAAAAATAAGGAAAGATAATACTAAACATGACTGACCCACTACTAACCATGACTACTAACATCTAAACATGACTGACCCACTACTAACCATGACTACTAACATCTAGGAATCAGTTAAAAAACTGCTAGCTAAAAACTAGGAACATTATTCCACTAACTTTGAAGCATTAATCAACATAATCATCAATGCCTGAAGTGCTTCACATTGGTGAAGAGAAGAGAAACCCCGTATTTGTTACAACAATCTATTGCATCGCCGTCTCTGATACTTCCCCCAGGCTCCGCAATAACACCAATCCCGCTTTCACATGCTTCTTCTACTGCATCTTTCCAAGCTGTTCATGAAAAACACTCTAGTTTAGACAATAATAATTCTTAGTATATCTTTTTAACTTTTGAATTGTTCTACTGGTGCCCAATTATTGGTTGCTTTGATATAAACTCTTTACTTCTCTTCTAATTATTTTATTAATGTTTTTGGCGATAATATTCCGATCTTTCACATTTTCTACTGTACCCGAAAATTATCACTTTGATAGTTCTAATTACCAAATGGAAAGAAGGCGTCACTAGCCAAAGCTGCTCCTTTGACCTCGTCTCCAGCTTTCCTTAAAGCTATTCTCAAACTTTCCAAACGGTTCGGTTGCCCACTTCCCATACCCAACATACAGTTGTTCTGCAACATAATGATCATAATCAGATAGTTTTCTAGCATGAGTTACAAAACTGATGCAGAGGGTGAATGGAGATACAATCGATTACTCACTTTTGCAATCACAATGGCATTACTCTTGACATGCTTTACACAGAGCCATACAAATTCTGCATCACGAAGCTCATTCTCCAGTGGAGACTTCCCAGAAACTACATCAAATTTGATAACTTCTGGCGTTAAATCATCCGAGTCCTGAGCTAACCAGCCCCCGCCCACTTGTCTAAGTGACAGCTTTCCTTTGTTATTTTTGCTTGCTTCAAGGATTCTCAAAGTCTTTGACTTTCCACGAAGGATCTCAAGCCCCTTCTTAGTATACTTGGGGGCCACGAAGGATCTCAAGCCCCTTCTTAGTCGATATGTTAGCCCGAGGGAGGCTGTTCCTTTAACAAATCGAAGGATGCGTTTCACGGCTTTCATGTGTAAGGTGTGGGGCTGATGCATGAACTGGCAAACTTGATTCACATCGAATGAGATATCCGAGCGAGTGAGAGTTAAGTATTGAAGGCCACCGATCATGCTATGATATAAGGTAGCGTCTGAAAGCCAACGAACAGACTAATCCATTGTATATCTCGTTATTGGTTCACAGCACATTCATTCATAGATTCTTTGTATATTCTCCATGTATCTCTCTTATATATTCTGTAATACATAGCAATGCAAAGTACTGGGCAATTACTCAATTCCTCAATCTAATCTGCTCTATTACCGTCACTCCTCTAACATGGTATCAGAGCTATCGCAGGCTCACGCCATGGACAAGTCTACCGAAAATTTGAGTTCATCTCAGTCAAATGCCTCCCAATCAAACTCCAGTGCCAATGGCTATTCTCTCCCAGTTTTCTTCAACCCACAATCTCTAATGGCAAACTGTCTTCTCACCCACGAAAATTATCTCAACTGGTCAGCACAGTTTCTCGCCGTCCTCCGTACCTTCTCGCTTGAATATGTTCTCACTGATAACTCACCTCCCGACGAAAAACTAGCTGACCAAGTAACTCCAAACCCAGCCTATTTGAAATGGCTTGAAGCCACTAGTCTGGTCATTGCTTGGATGCGATCGTCTGTCACAGCACCTATTCAATCTCATCTTGCTTCAGTTAAAATTGCACCAGCTGCTTGGGAACTCATTTCAAAAAAATTCGGAGCTACCTCCGCTGCTCATGTTCGCAACCTGCGTCAAAAGCTCCATGATCTCAAACGCGATCCTGACACAAACATCACAGAATATCTTCTCCGAGCCATAACCATTTCCAACTCGTTAGCCACTGCTGGAATTGTTGTACCCGACGAGGATCTCATCGAACGTGTTCTTCATGGCTTGGGACACGACTATAAGGAGTTTTTAACTTCCTATAATCAAAACCCAGCAGCAACTTTTGATGATTTTTCTGATCGGTTATTACATGAAGAATCCCTTCAAACCCCTTTTTCGTCACTCACTCTCAACCTTGGTACTGCCCTTGTTGCACATAAAACCAACAACACTACAGCGCCAAGTCAACAACCAAACCCATCTTCACCGCTTCACCCAAACCCAAACCAGCAACACCGCTTCACCCAAACCAATAACAACCAAAATTTTTCAAGAGGGCAAGGACACTCCCGAGGACGAGGCAGAGGCCGTGGGCGTGGTCGTTCAAATGGGAGTCATGGCATTCTCCCTACTCCTCCATATCGCCCTCCAATTTTTCCTTCTCACAAATGAAGCAACCAATCCGTGTCAAATTTGTCACCGCCATGGTCACACCGCAGACGTTTGTTGGCATCGTCACAATGCTGCCTATTCAGCAACTTACTCCTCTTATTCTCCACCTAATTGGTGCCTTGACTCAGGAGCCACGCATCACATAACATCTCAGCCTCAGTCTCTTCATCATTCCACCCCATACAAAGGTCATGACTCTGTAACAATTGGTGATGGGACTCAAATGTCCATTTCACACATTGGTTCCTCCTCCTATACATCAGGTAACACAAATTTTCTTCTAAGGAATATTCTCTATGTCCCTACTGCCCACAAATCCCTTCTATCTATTCGCCGTTTCTCCTATGACAATCATTGCTATTTTGAAATTGACGCTTTTGGTTTTCGTGTGAAGGACCTCCACACCAAGTAGACCCTTCTTTCTGGGAGTAGTTCCGGCGGCCTTTATCACCTTTCTTTCGATCCTTCAAGTCCAAACAGTCCGTTTGCTCTCGTCGGTGAAAGAACCAATCAAGATGTCTGGCACTCACGCTTAGGGCATCCCTCCTCACAAATTTTACAGATTCTTCACAATAAATACAAAATCCCTGTGCATGGTCGCATCAGCCCAAATAAATTTTGTCCTACGTGTCCTTTGGGAAAAGCATGCAAATTACCCTTTAATTTGCGCTTTTTTAAAACGACACAACCCCTTACATTATTGCATTTAGATGTTTGGGGACCATCTCCCGTTGCTTCAATAAATCATTATAGATATTATCTATCAATTGTAGATGATTTCTCTCGTTTTACTTGGCTCTTTCCTCTAGTTCACAAATCTGATATTGTTGCAATTTTTGCCAAATTCAAACTAGAGATTGAGAATCAATTATCTTGCAAAATTGAGGCCATCCATACTATCAAGACTAGGCGGGGAATTCACGAGTAAAGTGTTTACCACCTTTTTGGCACAGCACGGTATAAAACACCAAATAACTTGTCCCTACACACCACAACAAAATGGTGTTGTTGAACGGAAACACAGACATATCGAAGAAATGGGACTCTGTCTTCTTGCTCAAGCTAATATTCCCATGTCTTTTTGGCTCGAATCTTTCACAACAGCCGTCTTTCTCATTAATAGGTTGCCCATGCGTCAACTTGATTATATCTCTCCCTACCAAAAACTCTTCCACCGTACTCCGGATTATAGATTCCTAAAAACATTTGGTTGTTCTTGTTTTCCTTATATCGTTCCTTACAACAAACACAAATTCCAACCCAAATCCATCCATTGTGTTTTCCTGGGGTATGATGGCAATCGCAAGGGTTACCGATGTTATGATCGTCTCACAGGCAAAGTCTATGTTACGAGACATGTCTTAATTATTTGACGAAACTTCTTTTCCTTTTGCTCTTGACAGGTCCTCCTCAACTCGCACCAGCCCCATGGCTCCACCCACATCCGGCATGCACGATCATCATACCTCGCACCAGGCCTCACCACCTACCATATCACCTCCCCAAATGGCTCCACCACCTACCTTCCAAGACAATAATAATTCTGACCCAAACACCCCACAACAAACCCACCAACCCCAGCCCCTCATACCACCAGCCCCTACTCATACTCAAAAGGCCCATCCAAATACATCTCACCTTACGCCTATACCACTACACTTCTCTCCAAACAACAACTCTCCACCCGACACCGAACAGCTTACTCCAAATCCCAATGAGTCCACCGCATCAGCACTAGCCAGCTCTCCTAACTCCACACCACCTCTTCGGTATAAAAGCATTAATAAATTGACATATGGGTCTCCACATCCGTATGCCCATTCTGCAGTTTCTAAGGAACCTACAGACAATGAGCCTTCAAACTACAAACAGGCCTCTAAATCTGCGCAATGGCAAGCTGCTATGACCGAAGAGTATTCTGCATTGCTCAAAAACAACACCTGGTCTCTTGTGCCTCCTAGTCCATCCATGAATATCGTCGGTTGTCACTGGGTCTACCGGATCAAACGAAAAGCTGATGGTAGTATTGAACGATACAAGGCTCGGCTCGTCGCAAAGGGCTATAGTCAGCAGGAAGGTTTGGATTACGACAAAACTTTCAGTCCAGTCGTAAAACCCGCCACAATCCGAACTGTTCTATCTCTTGCACACAGTCGTGCTTGGCCCATTAAACAACTGGACGTCCGCAATGCCTTCTTCAATGGTTTTCTTTCGGAAGAAGTTTATATGCAGCAAGCTCCAGGTTTCGTTGATCCGACACATCCCACCCATGTCTGCCGTCTCCATCGTGCCTTATATGGTCTCAAGCAGTCACCACATGCTTGGTTCCATCGTCTCTCCGAGTTTCTTCTCCAAAATGGCTTCTTCAACAGTCGTTCCGATAGCTCTTTATTCATACGGCACAATGGGTTATCTACTATGCTAATTCTTGTCTATGTGGACGACATAATAGTCACGGGCTCTCACTCTACTGAAGTTTCTAGCTTCATTGATCAACTCTGTTCAACTTTTGAAAGCCGACAACTTGGTGACTTGGGTTACTTTCTTGGCATTGAATCAACTCGGACAAAGACACATCTTCATCTAAATCAGACAAGATATGCTCTTGACTTGCTCTCCCGCTTTAACATGAGCTCTTGCAAGCCGTGTTCAACTCCAGTTGCTTCTCAACTGCGACTCTCTCTACATGATGGCGATCCTATTCTCGACCCTACATTCTATCGAAGCTTGGTTGGGGGTTTGCAATATTTAACCCTCACACGCCCCGACATAGCCTTTGCTGTTAACCAGATTTGCTAATACATGCATCAACCTCGTACCACCCATCTCCAAGCTGCCAAGAGAGTTCTTCGATATATTAAGGGAACTATGGACACGGGTTTGATGTTACATTCTTCTCCCAACACTGATATTTGGGCCTACTCTGATGCCGATTGGGCTGGCGACCCTGATGATCGACGCTCAACGACCGGGTCTTGCATTTTCATTGGCCCCAATCTAATCTCATGGGCCGCAAAGAAACAAGCCACGGTCTCCCGGTCAAGCAGCGAAGTCGAATACCGCGCACTAGCCACCGTGACTGCTGAAGTTCGATGGTTTTCTTTTCTCTTTCGTGAGCTCGACATTCCCCTTTCACGACCTCCATCTATATTCTGTGACAACCTCTCTGCACTCCAAATGGCTCGGAATCCTGTATTCCACGCGCGTACACAACACATTGAAATAGACTATCATTTTGTTCGCGAGCTCGTCCAAAATAAGTCGATCCAGCTCCGCTTTATTTCCACCACCGATCAGCTTGCAGATATCTTCACTAAAGGTCTCAGTCGACTTCGCTACAATCTCCTGTGTCCCAAGCTGCATCTTCGGTCCCCTCCATCTCGCTTGAGGGGGGTGAAAGCCAACGAACAGACTAATCCATTGTATATCTCGTTATTGGTTCACAGCACATTCATTCACAGATTCTTTGTATATTCTCCATGTATCTCTCTTATATATTCTGTAATACATAGCAATGCAAAGTACTGGGCAATTACTCAATTCCTCAATCTAATCTGCTCTATTACCGTCACTCCTCTAACAGCGTCTGGAAGAGGATCACCAAAATTTGCAAGTAAGTGAGAGCCTGACAGCATTGATGTAGATACAGGTTTACAGTTCGTCATGTTAAACTTTCGAAGTAAGTCGTGTGTATAGCGGGATTGATGCAAGACTAATAAGGTAGTAGATCGGTGAGCCTCAATGCCAAGGAAGAAGCTGAGATTCCCCAATCGACGACTTTCAAATGTTGCACAAATATCATCAATGACTTGTGTTACCTCCTGGGAATTGGAGCCTATAATAATGAAGTCGTCGACATAAACAAGTACAACAATGATGGAGGAGGATGAATGTTTAATAAATAGAGAGCTATCAGCTTTGCTGTTAAAAAAATTGATAGATAACAGGAAATCGTGTAAGCGTTGAAACCAAGATCGGGGGGATTGTTTTAAACCATAAAAAGCACGATGGAGCTTACAGACATGATCGGGAAACCGAGTGTCACGAAATCCCGGTAGTTGAACCATGAAAACATCCTCATTGAGAGTTTTATTTAGAAAGGCATTGTGAACATCTAACTGTTGAATCGGCCAAGCACGAGTATGAGAAATAGCAAGAACTGTTCGAATTGTAGAAGGCTTAAAGTCTAGACCTTCTTGTTGTGTGTAACCTTGAGAAACAAGTCTCGCTTTATGACGTTCGATTGTTCCATCAGCCTTCCGTTTAATTTTTAAAACCCATTTGCTTCCAACAACGTTCATGAAGTTCACACGAGGCACAAGAGACCATGTGCCATTTTTATGAAGGGCACGCAACTCTTCATCCATAGCGTTTAGCCACTGCGGAAGAGAAATGGCCTGTTTGAAGCTGCGACGCTCAATATCTTGAGATTTCATGGGAGTCGCAGTAAGGGCTTTAAAGATAGGATGGCCATAAACTAACTCATTTATGCTTCGAAATTTATGTGGAGGTGGTGAGATAGACTCAGAGGAGGATGAATCTGTTGACGGCGAGGCTGGTGCAGCGGGAGAACCCAAGTTAAAAGGAATTGGGCTGTTATTAAAGCTGGAAGGTGGAATCTGTCCAGTCTGTCTGCCGAGGTAGCTGGAGAAAGTATCGCTTGTGGTTCCAGATCTGGTAGCGATGGTCTAGACGAAGGAGAGAGAGATGGTATAATTCCAGGAGCTGGGCTGGTGTTGCCCAAATCAGTGACAACAACAAAATTTGGAGCAGTGACCATGGGGCCTGAAGGAGGGCTGAAAAAAGTAGTGCTGGAAGCTGGATTGTTGTCGAAAAAAAGGAAAACAAGTTTTATCAAAGAGGACATGCTGAGAAATATAGAGTCGACCGGTTGCTCTATCAAGACAATGATATCCCTTGCGAATTTGATCATACCCCAAACAAAATACACGTAGTGGATTTTGGCATCAACTTGTGGCGATTGTAAGGCACGAGATGGGGAAAACAGAGACAACCAAACGTTTTTAAAAAACGATAGTCAGGAACACGTTTGAGTAACTTTTGGTAAGGAGAGAGATGATTTAGTTGACGCATAGGGAGACAATTTATGAGAAAGACCGCTGTAGAGAAAGATTCGAGCCAATACATTTGAGGTACTTTAGATTGGGCAAGGAGACACAATCCCATCTCAACAATATGTCGATGCTTTCGCTCGACTACTCCATTTTGTTGCGGAGTATACAGACAAGTCACTTGGTGGCGAATCCCTTGTTTGGCTAAAAATTCAGCAAAGCTTTTGTTTATGAATTCCCTCCTCCATCTGTTTGAATTGTTTTAATGGTGTGTATGGCAAAATTTTTTTAACTCAATTGGTTTTCCACTTGGACTTTGAATGTAGCAAAAACAGTGAGGACATCAAATTTTTCTATGAAAGGAAATAACCAAACATATCGTGAAAAATCGTCCACAATAGACAGATAAAATTGAAATCCAGAAACAGATGTTACTGGTGAAGGCCCCCAAACGTCTAGATGAAGCATGTCTAAGGGATTTATTGAATTAAAAGTCCGATAACTGAATGGCAAACTAGAAGACTTGTCCAACGGGCATACATGGCACAAACCCTGTGTTTTTACGGATCCATTAATGGGAATCTGAAATTTATTTACTAATGATTCAAAAATATGCTGAGAGGGGTGACCGAAACGAACATGCCAAGTCTGTGATGAGGCTCGTTCACCAATGAGAGAAAGAGGATTAATGGTAGACGAGTGTATGAAAGAGAAGTAATTGTAGAGGCCGTCGGTACTATTGCCAGAAAGAATAATCTGTCACGTGCGGAGGTCTTTCACACGAAAACCAGAATGATCAATTTCAAAGAAACAATTATTGTCACGAGAAAATTGTCGAATGGATAACAAATTTTTATGCATAGAAGGCACACATAAGACATTACGTAAAGTAAAAGAGTGGGTACCACTTAGGAAGCTAGATTGCTCGACACAGGAAATAGGAAGATGTGAACCATTTGCAATGATCACAGTGTCCTTACCCGAGTATGAAGCAGACTGTGTGAGAATGTCTGGAGACTGAGTCATATGAAAAGTAGCTCCGGAATCAAGAACAAAGTTCACAGGAGCTGTGGATGCTGCTGGAGGTGTTGGGTGTTGGTAATGTTGCGGATGAGAGTAGTTGGGTGGTGGAACAAATTGTGAAGGATAATGGGCAACAAAAGCTTGGTTGAGTCGGTTGGGACAAGTTGGGGCTAAATGATCAGTTTGGTGGCAAAGTTGACAAGGGGCTGCCGGGTTAGAGATGAGGAAAGGATTTAGTGGAGAGTAAGGTGGGTATCTATTGAAAGAAGTTACTGTTGGGTTTGACGAACGGGGTGTATAGTTTGGAGTATAGTTTGGTGTAGGAAGAATTCCTCGACCATTACTACCACCACGTTCATTACGATGTTTCCACCAGTTTTTGCCACGGCCAAGTCCTCGGTTTTGTTGTGGAGGATAGTAGCCCCCATTAGCGTAACCACCCTCTCCTTGATTGTATAGAGATTGTTGCGAAAAAGAGGACTGAGAAGATCTCGGAGATGGATTTGAATTAGTTGTAGCAAGTGCAGTTGTAGGATTGATAGTAAGAGTAGAAAACTTTTTTTGAAGGTTTTCTTCCCGAAGAAGAAGGTCTTGGAGATCGTTAATTGACATTGCGGGACGGGAATTTTGCACCGTGATAAATTCCTTGAATGATGATCCCAAACCACTAAGAAGACGTTGCTGGAGATCGTCGTTTAAAACAATAACTCTAGCAGTAGCAAGAGAGTTTTGAATGGTTTTTGCTTGAAGAATGTAGGCTTTGAGAGACATGTCGGGACCGCGTTTCAGATCATGAAGTTCGTCTTGGAGTTTTTGGATATGAATTTGGGAAGACGCACCAAATTCTTTTTCCAGCAATGTCCAAGCTTTTGGAGCAGTTTTGCACGGGTTGACATATGGTTGAATGACGGCGGAGACGGTTGCCTTAATCCAACCGAGGACAAGTCCAGAGGCTTGATGGAAGTGATCATGCGCTGGGTTTGGTGTAATGCCGTCCTCTAAAAATTCTGGAGGGGGAGTGGTTTGAGATATAGTGTCCGTAATTTTGTGGGTTTGAAGAACGGAGTTGAATAATGAGCTCCAGTTTAGATAGTTTTCAATTGTGAGATGAGTATGAGACATATAGGACTGAATGTTTAGGTAGAGGGGAAGAGGAGGAGATGAGATTGCTGAGATATTGGAAGTAAAAGACGAAGCATCATCCACGACCATAATTGGCTTTGATACCATATCAGACTGAATAAAATAAAGGATAAGGAAAAAGTTTAAATACTGAAGAAAAGAAGAGAGAAGAGTACAGACACTACAACATATTCTGTCTGTTGAGGCTCTTAAAAGTGCCTCAATAGCATACCTTTTGAGGCTTTTTTCACCTTGAGGCACTTGGACAAAGTGTCCTTTGTTTTGAAACCTCAATAGACTATTGAGGCACTTTCAGGTGATTTAAAAGGCTATCACTTTATGAGACACTTGTACTTGTCTCAATATATTTTTTGTATTGTCACCTATAAGTGCCCCCTAAAGTAATTTGAAATTTGAAAAGATAACTATTACATCTCTTGTAAGTGCCTCTTTAGGAAAATCAAACAGTTTTAACTACCACCAAGTGCCTCAAAAAATAATAATTAAAACAACACTTTCAAGTGTCTCAACAAGTAATGTATAAAGATCGCTCTATGACTTGCAATTAAGGCGTTCAAAAGCCCTATTAAGAAATATTAAGGCACTTAGAAACAGCCTTCTAATCGCAATGCCATCTACCTTTTTTTGCTCAATTTATTTTTATCCTACTATAGTTTTGTCCCTGTACAAAATATGAAAAAATCGTAAAATGTACATCAATAAACACACTTAGTCATAAAAAATTTATCATAAATTAGTCATCAACACTTTAATTACATTGTCCCAGGTCAAGTCTTTTAATAATTTAAACATATCAAAATAACTAACGATGCGTAGTCATTCCAGAGTAAAATGATGTAACACACTAAAAGAAGACATGTCATCAATTCATCCTAACTAATTTATGATGTTCTTCATGTGTTCCGTATCATGTTGCAACTAGCTTGAGTCAAAATCCAGTGGTGTTACCTACAAATCATATAAATTTAAATTAGCAAAAGTATAAATTAAAATGACACACATATAATAATGGTTAATGAACTTATAATGCAAACATACCAAAGATAAAGGCCAGGCTATAGGTGCTCCAATCGCATCACCAACAGTATAGAAAAGTCCATATGGTCTGATTAACTCTTCGTCCCATTCCACAGCAACTTGAACTTGTACTTCACACCAATTACTACCCAATTCTAAACCTCCAACTTGTGTTGTTGGATCGATACTAGAGATAATTCCCTTTGCAACGTCATGGTTTGGGTTTACTATACTCTTGAGAGATACAAGAAAAAATTAATGTAACAAGAACATACCTCGTTCAATCTATGTCAAAGAGTGTGATTTGGACTGAATCTGTAAAATCACAAAAATATAATCAAAAAATTTAACTTTTTTCTCTCACGTAAAAATCAAACAACAGAGTTATAGCCCTAAATTTTTTTCTAATTGCAAGTTTAATTAACGAAACCTAAGAGAAATTAAGACTCTAATCACCCAAATTAGGGCAATAATGTCCTTTAGAATGTATGTATTAGACAACTACAATACTTTGATGGTAAAAATCCATCAAGCACTTAAACGTAGAGCAGTATAGAATATTCAATTCAAGGCCTACAATAGATTATAGTATTACGTACCTGGGAAAATGGAAGAACGAGGCGCGAAGCTTCAACTCAAGGCAAACGACCTCTAGAAAGAGGTGAGAGTAATGGGTATAGAGGAAGGGATGGGAAAGAGAAATTTGGGAGAAGAATACGTAACTCCTTGATTTTTGCGGGAAGAAATTTGTGGGAAAAAAGACCCGCCAAGGAGAGTTTTTATGAAATTGTTAGGGCGGCAAAAGAAAAAGGATTGGTTTTATGCGCTGCTTGTTTCCTAATGGGTTAGATCGTGAAATGCCTTAATACAATAATTAATTAAATAACACTTATAAAAGCCCTAATAGACTATATTATGATAAAATAATTTAATATTATATAGAATGACCCTTATAAAAGCCTTAATACATAACTTAATGAGGCTTTTCAAGGAAAATGTCCTATTTTGTAAAGTGACACTTATGAAAGCCCTAATAGATGATTTTATGGGGCCTTTCATAAAAAAGCCCCTTAATAAGGGTCACAATATCTCATTTTTCTTGTAGTGAGAATAATCAAAGAAACCAACCTGTTTATTAGTTGGAGTGGGAATGGTCTTTTATACAGAAAGACCTTGGCTAAATTAAGGGAAATGAGAAGTCTAACTAGTCTACCACTATTGAATGACTTTCCAAACACTAGTAATTAGAATAAACAATGATTTACAAAGAAATACATGTAAAATAATTTATGTGCTAACATATATCACTACTAGAAAGCGGACAATTACCTACGGAAAATTTACCAACGGAATTTCCGTAGGTAATTACCTACGGAACTTTTACATTACCGACGGAATTCCGTAGGTAAAATGGCGGGATTTCAAATCACCGACGGAATCATTCCGTAGGAAATTTCCGTCGGTAAATATGGAATATTCTAAGAATATCCATTTTATTCCGTCGGTAAATTCCCTGAAAAAAGCGCCAGTATTACCGACGGAAATTCCGTCGGTATATTTATTTTCCGTCGGTAATTACCGACGGAAATTCCGTCGGTAATATATGATATTTAAATGTTAGGTCAGACTTTCAGCGTCTCTTTCTCGATCTCTCTCTATCTCGATCTCTCAACTATAGCTCTCTCTCGCTCTCCCGTTCTAGCCGTCGCCCTCTCGCTCTCTCTATCTCCCGTTCCGGCCATCGCCCCCTGCCGCCGCCGCCACCACCGCCGCCTCTGTCTATATCGATCTCTCTCAACTATAGCTCTCTCTTGCTCTCCCGTTCTGGCCGTCGCCCTCTCGCTCTCTCTATCTCCCGTTCCGGCCGTCGCCCCCTGCCGCCGCCGCCACCGCTGCTGCCGTCTGCAATTTTGGCCGTTATTTTTCGCCACCCCAGTTGATCCGCCAGTACCCTGCGCCGCCTCAAACCCTCTTTCTCATCTCAGGTTTGTATACGGAAACATAATTAAGCTAGCAACTAGGGTTTGAAATTAATCTTTATCGGTTTTATATTTGATTTGTAATTGATCTTTATCGGTTTTATATTTGTATTTAACTCTTATCCGGGAATGTATAATCGTGTAGAATGAAAATGGAATTAGTTAGAAATTTGACTCAAATTCATACTCGAGTCAAATTCTGTGAGCCACTAATTGACATATTAACAACCCTTAATGTAAGTATTTGATTTGTAAATATTCAGAAATTTTTAACTCAAATCTATACTTAGGCCAATTGCTAAATATATAATCAAATTTTTAACTCAAATCTATACTTAGGCCAATTGCAAAGAATTAAAGCACACCAAAAGCTGCTAATATATAGTGTTCATATTAAAATTCAAGATTTTATTATTTTTCAAAATGTTAACATGCAGTTTTTGAAAGTCATATTCTCTACATCGAATTGTTGAACCGAGACCTAATTTGTTGTTCTTTTGAATTAGAATATATTTACTTTATGGTATTATTAGTCGACGTAGTCCATAGTCCATACAAATGGTTAGTTGAGTTTCAATTATATGTTCATTCTATTCCGTAGTATTAGAAAACAAGAGAAAATTCAGCAACTTGATTAGTTTATTCTTTTTATTTTATTTTTCCTAACTTTCCACCAAACTCAAACCGAATATAATTGATGTTTTGGTAATTAAGTTGAATTTCTATATTTTTATAGTTAATAATTGTCAAGAATCGTAATTGCATGCGTTAATCGCATTTTCTAATTGATGGTTACTTTCAATAGTAATCCTTGATTATTATTATTATTATTATTATTATTATTATTATTATTATTATTATTATTATTATTAATTATTGTAGTCATCATCATGTACCAACTATACTAGAATGCTAGCTACCTAGCTAACTTGCAAGAAATTAAGGGTGAAAAGAATCATTTGTGTTACTTGAACTTTCATAGTTGACTAGAAAGGAAATAAGAACGAAAAATCCGATTTAGGGTGATATTTACTTGGTTTTAAACCTAAACCAAGTAAATATCACTAAAGAGGCCAAACATTTTAAAACTCTAAAATTTTAAAAATTTTAGACATTAACTCTTAAAATTTAAAACTCTAAAATCTAAACCCTAAAACCTTAAACCCTAAACCCTATACCCTAATTAAACCTTAGTAACTTGTTTAATTGCCTAAACTAACCCTAGGTCTAGACATTAACTCTAAACTCTAACCCTTAAATCCTCAACCTTAACCCAATTATCGATAGAATATTCATAGATATTTACATCAAACCCTAAACTTAAACATAATACTCTTTGCGTATTACTAGCACGTACATATATTAAGTATTGTAATAAGGTTTGACTTAAGAGGCCAAATGTAAACCTCATCTCTAATCACTATAACCCTAAAACCTAAAACCCTATAACCTTAAACCATAAAACCCTAAAACCTTAAACCATAAACCATGAACCTAATCTCTAAACCCTAAAACCTAATCTCTAAACCCTATAACCCTAAAACCTTAAACCTTAAAACCTAAACCTAATCACTAAACGACCCCTTAAACCCTAAAACAAAACCCCTTAAACCCTAAAACAAAACCCCTAAACCTAAAAATTTTAAAACTCTAAAATCTAAACCCTAAAACCTTAAACACTAAACCATATACCCTAATTAAATCCTAGTAACTTGTTTAATTGCCTAAACTAACCCTAGGTCTAGACATTAACTCTAAACTCTAACCCTTAAATCCTCAACCTTAACCCAATTATCGATAGAATATTCATAGATATTTACATCAAACCCTAAACTTAAACATAGTACTCTTTGCGTATTACTAGCACGTACATATATTAAGTACGTTAATAAGGTTTGACTTAAGAGGCCAAATGTGACGAGGGAAACACTAAGAATCAATTACCTACGATAGGCTACTCAGGCCAAACCTAAATTAATTAGTTGATTCTCCTCCTTGATTGACTATGTCACTTTACCCACGATTGGTTAAATGATTCAGTCATGCAACTTAAAAGCTTAGAAACCCGTTCGAGAATCTTTAGCAGATGTTGTGGTCAACACAAACATAAAGTTCGTGTTGCGGTGAACATGTACTATTGATTCTTGAATTGTCCGTTTGGACAGTTTGGAAACTCATGGTGTGTGTACTTGTAAAACATTATTGTCTTATATAAATGCTAATGTATTTGATATCTGAGATATTTTGGTGGCATTATCCATTGTTCTCTGGGTGTATACTAGATGTGGGTTGATCTAATACTGTCGGTGTATAGTCGACAGTGTTGGAATGACCCTGTCTACGTCGTGCACTTGGAGAGCCATGGGGAGGTGCTGCCAAAATTTTCTTGGGTATCGTATACAAAGCATATAGACAATAATGGAATTACAAGACATACAATCGTGGGTTTTGAATGGGATAGCAGACGACACGAAATCAAATGACTTGCCAATGATGGAAACGACGTATTTGTAGGAGTAAACCATTTTTGATGGATTAAATTGAGAAGAGTCATAACTGGCGTCTTATATAATATATATTTATTCAAATGTAGGAGTGATGTCTGCTCACGATCGTAGTTGGATGTATAATCGGAGATTGCCGAACCGAGAGGGTATTACTGATGAGTTCAGAAGAGGTTTGAAGAGTTTTATTGACTTTGCTTTGGCGAACCCTCGATATATGAATGGTGAAAAATTAGGTGTCCATGCGTTAAGTGTCATAATCGAAATTTTCATCACGTAATAGTTACTCGAGACACCTCCTAACACACGGGTTTACTCACGGGTATAATCGGTGGATAGCTCACGGTGAGAAAATTCAAGTACGACCAAATGTCGGCTCTAGTGGATCCCAAATGAATCGTGCTCCTGTAATTGAAGCAGATCTGGAGTTATACCGAAAATATGATTATTGACGAAGAACCATTCCAGTGTATGGAAGATATGGTTAGGGATGCAGCTGGTCCTGAATTTGACTGGTTAGAAAATGCTCGACAAGAACCAAATCCTGCAGCCAAGAAGTTCATTGATGCTATGGACTCGGCAAAGGAGAAGCTTTATCCTAGTTGTGAGAAGACAGTGTTAGAGGCTGTGGCAGAGCTCCTAAACATCAAGTCCGATTGCAATATTAGCCAATCTGCTTATAATCGTATAATTAAAGCAGTTAAGGGATGGTTGCCTGAGGGAAATAAACTGGTAAAGAACTTTTATGAGACAAAAAAGTTGGTAGGGCACATTGGGTTAGGGTACGAGAAGATAGATGCGTGTAAGAATGAGCATGTTATTTTACAAGGAGGATTCAAGCAAGACAGAGTGTTGTGTGTGGTCATAGCAGATATAGGCCAAAACGGAGGGGTAGCTCGAAACGCAAGAACATACCTTATAAGCAGCTACGTTACATGCCTTTGATTCCGAGACTACAACGCCTCTACGCATCTAAAGCTAATTCAGAAGCTATGCGATGGCATAAGGAAAGCTTGCGTGAAGAGGGCGTGTTGACTCATCCGTCGACGGAGAAGCTTGGAAACACTTTGATGCAACCTATCCCGACTTTCTTTGCCGAAGTTAGAAATATAAGGTTGTGCATATGCGCCGATGGTTTTACTCCTTTTGGGCCAGGGCAAAGTCTTACTCTTGTTGGCCGGTTATAGCTACGTCTACAATCTTCCTCCGTGGTTGTGTATGAGTGATCCCTACATGTTCTTGTCACTATTTATCCCTGGACCAAACAGCCCTGGTAGGAACATTGATGTTTATCTCCGACCTCTGATGGACGAGTTGAAAAGGCTTTGGGATGACGGAGTTGAAACCTGGGATGCCTTCAAAAAAGAGAATTTCAACATGAGAGCTGCATGTGGACGATTAATGACTTCCATGGGATGTTATCGGGTTGGAGTACGCACGGAAAATTGGCCTGTCCATATTGTATGGGTGACACGAAATCCTTCACTCTCCAATACTCTAGAAAACCGTGTTGGTTCGATTGCCACAGACAATTTCTGCCAATGGACCATCCTTTTAGGACTCAGAAGACACAGTTCACTAAGAATAGGGTTGAGCAAGATGAACCGCCTATTCGTTTGACCGGTGAAGATGTTTTTCGAGAGGTATCTAAACTGCCCGATATTAGGTGGGGAAAGAAGTTTAAGAAAGATAGAGTTCAAGGGTATGGGACTTTTCATAACTGGACTAAGAAGAGTATTTTTTGGGAGTTGTCGTACTGGAAGACAAATTTGATACGCCATAACCTTGACGTCATGCACATCGAGAAAATGTGTTTGACAATATTTTTAACACGGTCATGGATTTTAAGACAACCACCAAAGACACGCCAAAGCTCGTCTTGACCTTAAGAACATTTGTAAGCGGCCTGCCTTGGAGTTGAAAGAGGTCAATGGTAAGACAGTGAAACCAACTGCCACATATGTTCTTACCAAGGATAACAAACAGAAAGTTTTGAAGTGGCTCCACGATTTGAGGCTTCCAGATGGTTACGCGTCTAACATCGGTAATTGTGTGAATCTAGAAGAGGGAAAGTTCAGGGATTGAAGAGTCATGATTGTCATGTGTTACTCGATAGACTACTCCCTATTGCACTCGAGACCTGTTGCTGACCATATCGGGTTGCCTTAACGAGTTAAGCGAGTCTTTTAGAGCATTATCATCTTCGACTCTGCGTGTTGATGACATGAAAAAGTTGGAGGAAAGCATTGTAGTGACACTTTGCAAGCTTGAGAAGATATTTCCTCCTTCGTTTTTTGATTCTATGGAGCATTTACCGGTACACTTGGCATACGAAGCTAGGGTTGGCGGTCCGTTCAATACGAGATGGATGTATCCATTTGAGAGGTAATTGATTTTACTTTCATATTATTTGCACTAAATACTTAAAGATCAATCAAAACTTGTTTAACATTTATGCTCTTATCTACAAATAGGTATCTAGGGGCATTAAAAGGAAGATGAGCAACGGGGCCAAGGTTGAGGCCTCAATCTCGTAGGTGTCATTATAGATGAAATCGTTGCCTTTGCAAGAACATATTTCCATCCCGATGTTGAGACGAGATTGACTAGGGTAGGCCGCAATTATGACGGTGGAGAACCCGACTCTAGTGAAGGGATCTCGGTTTTTCTCCCCAGTGTCGATTCCTCGGCAAACGGGTTGGTAGCGAATGTTAACCCGTAAGGAGTTTGAGGCCGCAAAACTCTATGTTATCCTCAATTGTCCCGAGGTTGAGGATTATCTCAAGTAAGTTAATTAAAAATTCACTTACATCATGTTTAATTATAAGTAGATATTATTTGTATTAACATTCATCCATTGTCCACTCCTAATGTAGAGCTTTCGAAGATGAAGTGGAGATGATATATCTAATGAATTACTCCAAATTAGGACAGACAAAGAATTTCCTTCATGGCTCAAAAAATATGTATAAAATCATCTCACTTTCACTATTTATATAGTACACTTATTTTAAAATTTCAATCTTCAAATTCTTATAAATTTATTCATGTTTTATAGATCTCGGAACATCCCGAGGATGCCAAAGCTGCTCGGCTAAAAGAATTAGCTTCAAATCCGTACATGCAAGTTAATTTATACAACGGTTATTTCGTTAATGGCTATGTCTTCCATACTAAAACATATGGGGAGACAAGATTAACATGGAATAGTGGTGTCAATCTTAAAGGAAACTTTGAGTATTATGGTGTCTTGAAAGAAGTGATCGAGTTGAGGTATATAGGGAATAATAGTGTTGTCCTTTTCAATTGTGATGGCGAGATTACGTTCGAGGTATTACAAAGCATGAGATTTTTGACCTCGTTGATGTAAAGGAGTCGTCTAGACATGCGTGGGATGACGTGTTCATCTTAGCTTCTCAAGCTCAACAGTATATATGACACCCTATCCTTATCGTCGACACGAGTTTAGCGGATGGTGGGTCATTTGGAAGACTAAAGCTAGAAGCACGATTGACATAGCATACCGGTCCGAGTCGACCCACCTACGAATCATCATTGGAGGGATGCTATCGGGAGGATGAAATGCCCGTGCCTCCAAATGTTTCTTCACTAATCATCTCTTCGACGATCCTACTCATATGGCTAGAAATGTAGAAGAAGTTGATGAAATTTTACAGTTGATTTGCCACCTCCTCCCCTCGCTCAGCCAACTCGCAATAATTGAAGCTGTTGAGGAAGAGGAAGAGGAAGTGGAAGAGGATGAGGAAGAGGATTTTGAATCATCGGATGACGATAATGAAGATGAACTTGAGTTTTGTAGTAGTGACTCGAGTCGATGATGAACAGGAAAAAGAAAAGGAAAATGAGACGGATGATGAATAGTTATTTATGATTTCATGAATTTGTAATAGGGACGAGATGTATTTTATTTTGGGTTATGTATTACCTACAAACAATTCATGAATATTTTTAAATATTGTATTATTCATTTGATTGTCATTTGTTACATTCTTATATATTTGTTTGATTGTAATGTTTTAGTTTATAGTTTTTGTTGGTTGTTACATTCTTATATATTCTTATATTGTTTGTTGGTTACATTATTGTATCTAGACATGTCGGTAGAGGTGATGGTCGTAGTAGAGTTGGGAGGAAGGTACGGCGTATAGTTACATCCATTACGGGACACACCGCACCTTCGACACCTCTCGAAGATGTAGGTTCTCCGGACCCAGCGCACATACCGTACCATCGTCATCGTCGGCGTAGCGACCCTGTCGAGGAGCCGTCCGAGGCTAGACTCGGAGGGTAGGATTATTGTCAACATATCTCTTTTAAAACAGTAAGTCCCTTCACAAAAATACTTATCTTCTTTATGTATTATTCGTTTTATTAATTAATGATTTTCATATTTATCTTTATTTAGTTAAACTTATTCCTCTTTGGCAGATTTAAGGAGCCACCCTAGTCCGGCTCGTTGGTTTGGCGAGATCCTTCGTCAAACGAGCCACGATGATTTTTGGCCCAAGTTTAAAATGGTGTCAAACGAAAAAAAGAGGAATGGTGGACAGAATTCAAGGTTAAACGTTAAATTTTCTATAATATTTAATTTCATAATTAGATTATCCGAAATATTTAACTAATTGTTGTTTAGATTTCATCATATTAATATAAGTTTGGTTATATTTTGCAGGCCAAATATTCGTGGCCTAACAATTCAAGCCCAAGCAAAGGAGGCGTTCAAGGTTTTGATGTCCAATCGATACAAGGATTTCATTTATGAAGTCAAGGACAAGTATTTCATCAAACATGGAGGCTTAAAGCCAACCTTCTTCGCCGATGATGTTTGGGCAATGTACATGGTGTACTGGAACAGCCCTGAGGCTAAAGCAGCTTCGGAGAGGGCAAGAAAGAACAAGGCTAGCGGGTCGGGTCGGGTACAAAGCACACAACGGGGTCGATTAACATTCCGAGCACCAGCGCGTATGGTATGTGTTTTTATATTTGTGTTTAAATTAGTTGGGTTACGTGGTATTAAAGTGTAAATTTCGTTCTTTTAATTAGTATACTTGTGTTTAAATTAGTTGGGTAACCATGTTGATGCTATGAAATCCATGGTTTAGTTTTGTTTAAGTTGTTTTTATAATTGTTATTTGACTCCATGTTTTAGTTCGGTGAGGGGTGTGGTTTTATATAGTCGATGTAAGGTTGGGTGGGTGGGGGTATTAGAGTGAACATTTAAATAAAGGGGTTAAAGTGTAAATTTACTGTTCTTTTAATTAGTATACTTGTGTTTAAATTAGTTGGGTAACCATGTTGATGCTATGAAATCCATGGTTTAGTTTTGTTTAAGTTGTTTTTATAATTGTTATTTGACTCCATGTTTTAGTTCGGTGAGGGTGTGGTTTTATATAGTCGATGTAAGGTTGGGTGGGTGGGGGTATTAGAGTGAACATTTAAATAAAGGGGTTAAAGTGTAAATTTACTTGTTCTTTTAATTAGTATACTTGTGTTTAAATTAGTTGGGTAACCATGTTGATGCTATGAAATCCATGGTTTAGTTTTGTTTAAGTTGTTTTTATAATTGTTATTTGACTCCATGTTTTAGTTCGGTGAGGGTGTGGTTTTATATAGTCGATGTAAGGTTGGGTGGGTGGGGGTATTTGAGTGAACATTTAAATAAAGGGGTTAAAGTGTAAATTCTTGTTCTTTTAATTAGTATACTTGTGTTTAAATTAGTTGGGTAACCATGTTGATGCTATGAAATCCATGGTTTAGTTTTGTTTAAGTTGTTTTTATAATTGTTATTTGACTCCATGTTTTAGTTTGGTGAGGGGTGTGGTTTTGTATAGTCGATGTAAGGTTGGGTGGGTGGGGGTATTAGAGTGAACATTTAAATAAAGGGGTTAAAGTGTAAATTCTTGTTCTTTTAATTAGTATACTTGTGTTTAAATTAGTTGGGTAACCATGTTGATGCTATGAAATCCATGGTTTAGTTTTGTTTAAGTTGTTTTTATAATTGTTATTTGACTCCATGTTTTAGTTCGGTGAGGGTGTGGTTTTATATAGTCGATGTAAGGTTGGGTGGGTGGGGGTATTAGAGTGAACATTTAAATAAAGGGGTTAAAGTGTAAATTTACTGTTCTTTTAATTTGTATACTTGTGTTTAAATTAGTTGGGTAACCATGTTGATGCTATGAAATCCATGGTTTAGTTTTGTTTAAGTTGTTTTTATAATTGTTATTTGACTCCATGTTTTAGTTTGGTGAGGGTGTGGTTTTGTATAGTCGATGTAAGGTTGGGTGGGTGGGGGTATTAGAGTGAACATTTAAATAAAGGGGTTAAAGTGTAAATTTACTGTTCTTTTAATTTGTATACTTGTGTTTAAATTAGTTGGGTAACCATGTTGATGCTATGAAATCCATGGTTTAGTTTTGTTTAAGTTGTTTTTATAATTGTTATTTGACTCCATGTTTTAGTTCGGTGAGGGTGTGGTTATATAGTCGATGTATTCCTTGGTATTAGTTTTTAATCCATGTTTGTCATCTTGTTTGTTTGACAATGTTTTAACTTGTAAGTGATCATGCAAAAGATTTCAATTGGAAATATGATCAAATGTTATAGTATTATTTTTATATACTTGTGTTTATATGAAATCTTCCAGGTTATAATTTTATAATTTTGCTTCTTACATATTTAATTAGATATATTCAACTAATAATAATAATAATTGTGTAGATGGAAACATATGGTCCCCACATTGAGTACCCGGATGTATTTGTGAGCACCCACACGAGGGGCGGTCCCAATGAACCCATTCGGTGGGTTGATGAAAAGGCCGAGGCGGTATATGTAAGTATTGCAATGTTTAATGTTGTTGTAACTTTAAATTAAATATGCATAGAGTTTTAATATTGTTCCTTTTTTATTATTACGGAATGAATATAAGGACAAGGTTCGGACGAGAGTTCGTCCTCAAATATTGTGTGGAGCCCTCTGTGTGGTGTGATGTGGCCTCAAAGGGCGGAAGAAAAGGGGGAGGATATATGGGTTGGGAGACCATGGTGCAGCTGTGATCATGCCATCTACGGCCGGTTGATGTTGATTCTCCATCCACGGCTCGATCTCACTCCTCGGATACTACCCCAACCGTGGCTAATTTACAAAGAGAATTGACTCGAGCAGCGAGGCCTTGTTGGAGATGCAGGAAAGGGAGAATAGGCGTATAGCGAGAGATGGAAGAAAGAGAGAATCGGCGTCAACAAACAATGGCGCGATTGCGGCACAAGTCCAACAACTCTTGCAACAACAAACCCGCCAAAGTCAAACCCCTCCCCGAATCACTTGCCCGCAATTTATTTCGAGACTTTTAAACAAAAACTTTTAGTTTATTGTAACTTTTAATTTGTATTTGAATTGTTACTTGTGTTTAAATTTGTGAAACTTTTGAATTGTTGTTTTTGAATTGTTAGTTGGTTATGAAACTTTTGAATTCTTGTTTTGAATTCTTGTTTTGAATTGTTAGTTGGTTATGATTAAATTGTATATAAACTGATCAATTAGGTACCAAAAAATTTTTTTATTATTTATTTTTAATTTTTTTTTAAATTTTTAATGGATTACCGACGGAAAATCCGTCGGTAAATTCCGTAGGTGATCTCTACGTAATTTACCAACGGAAATTCCGTGGGTAAATTCCGTCGGTAATTACCTACGGAAATTCCGTGGGTAAATTCCGTCGGTAATTACCAACGGAAATTCCGTGGGTAAATTCCGTCGGTAATTACCTACGGAAATTCCGTGGGTAAATTCCGTAGGTAATTACCTACGGAAATTCCGTGGGTAAATTCCGTCGGTAATTACCTACGGAAATTCCGTGGGTAAATTCAGTAGGTAATTACCGACGGACATTCCGTGGGTAATTTCCGTCGGTAATTACCGACGGAACGGAGCGTTCCGTTGGTGATTACCTACGGAAAGTGGTCCGTCGGTAATTACCGTCTTTCGGTCACCGACGGAATGCCGACGGAAAATACCGTTGGTAAAAAAAAATTACCGACGGAAATATGAAATTACCTACGGAAAATTCCGTAGGTAATGACCGTTTTTCTAGCAGTGTATAAGAGTTCGTTATGTCTTTTCTGGGTATCAATGTAATATGTCCTGTTTTGAGGAGTCTCTCATTGTAATATTTCTCTTTCAATATCAATGAAAACACAAATCATTCTTCTCCAGATCTGAATTTCTTCACAGTCCAATGGAAAATAAATGAATTCTTTTGTATGAATTCCGAAGACAGATCGATCGAAGTGGAAATATTTAATTACCGTAATGTTAAGGCTCTATAGGTGCATATGCCGGCAGCAGCCCATGCGTAGGTGTTTTTAATTGGATCCTTGAGAAGCACTCTCCATCTCCTGATCAATGAAAATTGATACTATGAGATCATAGATATTCAAGGACTAATGGAAGGGATCATCTAGTAATTATACCATTTATGTATATGTGTGTGTGCGCGCTATACCTTGGCTTTAAAGCGGTTTTGCAAGACAGTATTTAAGTCCACTCCTTGCAGCATTATCTCCACACCATCCAATTTAATTGCCTTGAGTTTAGGAGTATGATTGATGGCAGGACAAGTATCGGTATCAACGGCAGCTGTGAAAGTCTTCATGTTGGGGCACCATGCAATAGAAACTTGTTCCAGGGATGGAAATTCAAAAGGAAAGCTACCCATACAGAAACCATCGAGGTTTGGAAGGAACATCAGAGTAATCTCTTTGAGACTTTTCAAGACAATCTTATCGTCGAGAGCATGTCCGTTTTCATTTGTTACAATTTCCCTTATTTCATCACAACATAGGATAAGAAGATATTCTAGTTTCTGAAGACTTTGAGCCATACAAGGGTGGAAGAGCTGTTTTAATATCCCGCAGAAGCGAACTTCAACTCTTTTCAGGTTACAAAGAGGAAGATTCAGGTCACCATCTAGTTTCTGAAGACTTTGAGCCATACAAGGGAAGAGCTGTTTTAATCTCCTGCAGAAGAGAACTTCAACTCTTTTCAGGTTACAAAGAGGAAGATTCAGGTCACCATGACTACTTTTGTACCCCAGCTCAGTAAAATCAAATAGTTGCTCCACAGCACCACAAAACATAATTCTTAAAAACTCTAGTTCCTTTAGCCTTTGAAGCAAACTGTACGGTGAAACAGCCACCGATAAGTTATCGCAAGACTCAATCGACAAATCTCTAAGCTTTGACAGAGACATTACTGAAGGAGGAAGGGTTCCCTTACATAACCCTCTTAAGCTACTCAAATTCTCCAATGCCAAACTTTGAAGGTTAGAAAGCGCTTGGGGATGGGGATGAGGATGATCAACCATCCATTCCTTGTCGTGTTCATTGATTAAGTACTCTAATTCAGGACAACCAATAACCACCAAAGACTTGAGAACATCCAAATCCGTTTATTCATTAGATATTTGAAGGAGGAGGTAGGGAATAATGTTCCTTACCCCAACAATACTCTCGACGTAAAGAGTGTGACTTCTTTTCAGCAGCGCCTTCACGGAATTTAGGCACCAAATTGTCCCTCTACTTGAATTGGTAAGAGCCAGATAATTTGGATGGTCTGGAAAGTCATTTTCATACCAAGTTCGGGTGGTGTGAATGAAAAAGGACTCCAAGTTGGAAGGGAATACAAAGTCCTCCGGCATATACTTTACATCGTTGGGTACGTAAAATGTCAATACCTTTAAGCGACACAGGGAATTCAGTTCATTCCTAAATTCCCATCTGGTAATGGTACTTTTCAAGTACAACTCTTCCAAACGAGATAAACAAGCTATCGAATTGGTTTGAAAGACGATTTCGCTTCGGCAAAAACTCATATCCAACAACTTAAGATTAGTTAGGTTCCTAATAAAAGTTGGAGCCTCTTCAAACGAACATTCTTTTAAGCTAAGAACTACAAGTGTCTGTATTTGCCCAAGAGCACTGGTGCTCAAAAATTTATTCCTATTTAAAACTAATGTCTGGAGGCATGTTAGGTAGCCCCAGCCCAATGTTGGTGGAATCTCTTTACCGGTATACCTCTGACTCACATCCAGCACTCTCAGTGCCTTCATCCCTTCAAAGAAGGAGTTTTTCCATAAGAAACCCCTATTTTCTTGCAATAAAAGTATTCTTAGGTTTGTTTTGCCAGAGAAATTGGAAGGGATTTCTTGGATTTGATTTACCATTAGCGAAGTACCAGTATGGCGATCCAACATCCCCTTAGTTGGCCACTCCTTCAATCCGACACCAGCACTTACGAAATACTCTTCTGATCCAATTGATAAAGCAACATCGCGAACGATATCATGCATCTTGATGCGACCTTCATGCATACTAGCAATCAGCAGACATGAATCTTTGAGCTTCTTTATCAATAATTTAACTCGACGCCTCACATCTTGAACAGTATCAACTTTTTCGTTTATCTCCAATCCCACAGCGTAGCGTACTAGAGTTTCTATCTCGATATCATAATCTTCAGGAAATAGAGAGCAGAGCAAGAAGCAACGCTTGGCTTCTTCGTCCTTCACGTAATCATAGCTTAACTTTATACATTTGACCACATTTTCCTCAACTCCTTCGATGTTTCTAGGCACTGATCTTCGGAGTTCTACAACTGCCTCTTTTCATTCTTTGGGATCCTCTTTGCCTCTCATCGCCCTTCCAACTGTAACAATTGCTACTGGTAAGCCCCTGCACTCTTTGGCAATCTCCCTTGCCACACCATTGAAAGTGGGATTGTCAACAACATCTCCAGCGTTCTTCCCGAAGAGATCCCATGATTCTGCTTCGGTCAAAACATCAAGGAAGACTATCTTTTTTGATAGTCCAGCAACGGACATGGTTGTGCATACTTCCAAACGTCTAGTTGTTATGACAATTTTGCATCCCTTGTGGTCATCACCAAATGGTATTCCAACATCTGCAACATCAAATCTTGCCCAAACATCATCCAAGATAATGAGGATCCTTTCAACACCTTTTATTCTAGCAACTAATCGCCCAGCTCTTCCAATTTCACTTTCCTCCCCAAATTTCAGACCAAGCATATCTGCTAGTTGACCTTGAATTTTTCTAATCTCAATATTTTGAGATACCACAGCCATCACAACTTCATCAAAAAGCTTCTTTCCCTTAGCTTATTTCCCAACTTCTTTCACCAAAGTCGTCTTCCCTACACCACCCATACCATGTATCCCAATAAAATTGATGTTATCATTTTCCAGTGCCTCCATGACCTTAGAAATTGCTACCTTTGTAGTCTCATAAACAACAACATTAGCCGACGACATTGAATCTATCCCTAAAGGAGGTGGAGCAGAGGATATACAATCAAACCTCCCATCTTCTTGGAGTTTTGCAAAAGTTTTCTTTTCGCCTCTTTACCGATGTGGTAGCGTGTCACCAAGTTGGGAAACCAACCATTGAAACACCTTTTGTCCAAATTCAAATTATCTTCCAAAAACTTCATAGCCTCGTCCTTGAACCCATGGACTTTTGTCATCCAATGTGTGACATCAGGTCGAATAAGTTCTCCATTCCTTGTAGCTGTATCAACGGCATCCTGCAACCCATTTTTCAGGACTTCCAGTTTATCGAGTTCTTGCCTAAAAGTCTCAAGGTTTCTGTTGTATTGAAGAAGATAGCCAAACTGACGCTCAATTGGAACCCATAAGTGTTCGCCAATCTTCTCTGCAATGGTAATCACGATATCCATGGCCATGTCTACTGACAAGGAAAAGAAATAAACATTTTTCATTTAATATGTTTTGTCTTACTCAAATTCTAGATCATGTACAACAAGAAACACCCAGCTATTTGGACCAATGTACTTCGGTACCTACTTAGTTTTAATGAAACTATGGGATTTGTTAAAATCTATTTGTCTTGTGCTGATCATTTTATTTAATTTTAACAATCGAAGTCAAATTCTACACTTTGTACGACTTACATAAGTTTTGCCAACTCAATAGTCAAAATGCTCTATTATTGTAATAATCATTCATCTTATCATCAACATTTAAAGACTTTTCAAACCTTATATATGTTATGTTTGACTACTCAATGCCAAGCTTTAAAATTGAAATTGGAATAACAATTTGAATTCCGTGGAACTCAAATTGTTCATCCAATTCCAATTCTGAGCTCTGGAATTAAGCATCCAAACATAGCCTTAGTCTTATTTATTGCTGGATACTTTTGCCTAACTCCGTACAGGTTAGTATTTAAAACTTCTGCTGTGTTAGTTTATAGATCGTCAATACTCTGTGAACGGATATACGTTTCGTGAAATGTTTTAATATCCTCTCCCTCCGCCCCCCTTCTCTCTCATCACGAAAATGTCTAAAAACAAAAAGAAGACGTTAATTTCATTTGAACTCTCAATGCTATGCTATGGTACATTCTTTTAATTAAACTAATTAAGTGCACGTTCGTTGCACGTGTTGTTAAAATTTTTTTTTAAAGTGTTTTGCTAGTTATTTCATATTTTTGTTTACATTTAATTGTTGAGTTCATTTTATGTTTTCATCTTTACAGAGTTATTAGACTTATAAATTGTGTTGTTGTGTGTTTAGCTTTTTTTAGTACTTTGTTTTTCCTTCATTTAGAATGTATGTTTTTTATCATTGTATAACTACTTATCATACACCTTTGTCTTTTTTGTTGGTTATTTTTGTATCTCTTTTTTTTAAAAAAAAAAAACATACGTTGGCTCACTTATGTTTTGTTTCCCAAAAAAATATTTGTATTCATATGAATATTTAATTTATATTTATTAAAACTATAATACTTATTTTTTATATAATCTAAATCAGTTAATGACCATCCTAAATAAAAAGAAAAATCGGTACAATAAAGTTTCTATATACGAAAAAAAACGACATATGTCTAGGAAAATTGTCATTTATGATACTTTAAAGCATATAACTCACGAGAGTTAATGAAATTATATATATATATATATATAAATATAAATATATAAATGTGTGTCTGTATTTATATTTCTCATTTGTATTAAATTAAGGCCAAAATACGAAAAACCCCCAAAGTATCCACCAAATCCCAAAGTTCCCCCCCCCCAACTTAAGGTTTGCCCCATAACTCTATCTGATGTTGCCAATTTTTCCAGTTAGCCCCCTGGCCGTAATGACCGCTAAAAAGTTAACATTTTTATCATGTGCCTTGCACGTGGCGGGGGCAATTAGGTCATTTTCTCATATATACAAAACAACACTAAATAAAGGGGGTCAAAGTGTCAAAAAAATAAATTACCCTCCTTTAAACTCTCCCTCCTCACACAGTCCAAAGTGTAAAAAACCAGTAAATTAAACCCTTGCCCACACTCCAATTCCCAAATTAAACCCTCGCTCCTTCCACAAAATTCCAATCTGTTGTTGAGAAACCATTCTTTCCTTTTTGTAAATATATTGATGATACAACAAAGTGTAAGACTTTTGCTACTTGATACATCAATTTTTTGACTCGGAGTTACAAAAGTACAATTGCCACGCAAAAACTGACCACCACCACCACAATGGTGTCTGCCACTGAAACCACCACCACCACCACTGCTGCCACCTCCCTTCGGATAGTGCGAGAGTTTTACTTTCCAGCTGTGTATCCCATCCAACTTATGAATAACTTGAAGAATCACACCAACAAGCTCTTTAATGAGCTGAAGAACAGACACGGCCTTCGGATCCATACCTTCCATCATCATCAGCATAGACGAGACGAATAGGTCTGGCGGGAGTGGAGGCGACGGGGGAATTAGTGAAAGGAAAATAGAGCGGTGACAGCTCCGGCGAAGGGGAGGTCGATTGGGGAGAATCACCGGAGCCTCGGTTGAAGAATCTACTCATATTCTAACTTGCTTTTGGGGGGTTTGGTCCCTGCAGTGTGATCTGTTTTGTGGGGTTTATTATTATAGCTTTTGGAGAGAAAGAAGTTCGTGCGCTGTTATTAGAGAGAGAGAGAGAGAGAGAGAGGGAGAGAGAGAGAGAGAGAGAGAGAGAGAGAGAGAGAGAGAGAGAGAGAGAGAGAGAGAGTATGTGTGTGTGTGTGTGTGTGTGTGTGTGTTTAAAATGGGAGACGGTCGGAGGGAAAAGCGAAATTAGGGAAATAGTCGAATTAGGGGATTTAAAGATAACCATCTAGGTTTGAGAGATGAGCCCTTACTCCGATCGGGGTTCTTGACACCCATTGGAGGTGTTGGTTTCTCCGATCTGGTTCTTGACATCTATCTGGTAAGAGAGAGAGCCATCTTTTTTGACATTTTGACCCCCTTTATTAGTGTTGTTCTGTATATATGAGAAAATGACCTGATTGCCCCCATCACGTGCAAGGCACATGTGAAAAACGTTAACTTTCTAATGGCTATCACAGCCAGGGGGCTAATTGGGAATATTGGCAACATTAGATGGGGTTATTGGGAAAACCTTAGGTTGGGGGGGGGGGACTTTGGGATTTGGTGGTACTTTGGGGGGTTTTTCGTATTTTGGCCTTAAGTTAATGAAATTTTATTTGCCCTAGGTGCCCTTTTTTTCTCACTTGGGTGCCTCTTACCACATTTCAGACTTTAATTTGTGGCACTTTTAGTTTTAAGGCTAAACGAAAATTAGCATCAATGTAACCACCAAATTCCACTTTGCACCACAGATAAAAAATTGTGCCAAAGTCATACACCATATTACATTTTGTCCCACTTTGCCCCCTAGGTGTGACGGACGTTACAAATTTGACGTTAAGTTGACACCTGAGAGTCACATGAGGGGCATTTTGATCATTTGGATAAGTGGGATTTGGTGCATTGTTTTTTAAATAAAACAATGCACCAATTATGAAAGTGGACTCTTTTGAGTAAAACAAAGGGTAGGGTTAAGTAGAACAAAGGGTTAAGTAGAAAGTGGATTTGGTGCAAAGGGTTAAGTAGAAAGGTTATGGAGCTTGAAGGCATTATTATGAAAGTGGACTCTTTTGAGTAGAACAACCCAAAATAAAATAGTGGACTCTTTGCATGGAATGGACAGAGTATAGAGTAAAAGACTGAAACTTATCGAATTCAACAACGATCTTTGGGATCTAAATTAAGGAAGGATGTTGCAGGTAGGCAACTGTACATTTTTCTTGGACACCTAATTACAAATTTAGGAGAGCTACGTATAAGCTTCACAAAAATTGGAAGGTTTAATTGTATTCAGAAGACGTATTGCCTCATTTGGAGTTGTCTAATTACATATCAATATGTAATCAAATCAGTAGAATAGCTAGATTGTGGTTAACATCGAACAATAGTTGGATTGAAAATTTGCACTTATAACCTCTCATGTTCAATTAACCATTTTTACTCGTATTCCTCCACCACTAATTTCATCGCCTCCATTATACTCAGAGCTTGGTTAGTGGATATTAATATATTTGCCTTACAAAAATCCTTGACGTTTTATTCTCGTACCAGCCTCTTTAATAATAAATAGATCACCCTATGGTTAACTTTCAAATTGTTCCTTAGACCACTATTGAGCTGCTAGCCACTTAATTACCAGCTAGATTTCTCTCATTACTTAATCCTCCATTATATATATATATATATATATATATATATATATATATCTCATTCCTCAATCGGATAAAAAACAAAAAATCTATTAACTATCCCTTTTTTGCCTAAGAATCTACTCTTAATAATACTCCTCTTTCTTCCTTGAAGACCAATATAGAAGATTAATTGTTTATTCTTTTCTTGATTCGATACTCTTAGAACTCCTGGCTCGTAAGCAAGCTCGTAACTAGCTTGTCAATCGATAAATATCAAGTTGGGTCAAGCCTACACACCACCTCTAAAACTCGGTTGGAGCTCGTATTTGCTCAATCTCAAAAAAAATTGTAAACAAGCTAGCCGAGCTCAAGCATACCAAGCTCGGCTCAACTCGAATCTATCGATTACAACCATTGTCTCAACTCTCATAAATAATGAGGGATAAATTTTTTCTTTATTTCCGATATGGTATGCATAATCACCTCTCAAGGGTTAGAGTGTGTGCAAAGTGACACTTTTAAAAATACTCCAACATTCCCCCACCATTTTCAAAACATGCAGAAAAAGAATCTTGTCGAGGCTTGAGAACCTTGAGCATAGGTAAAGGTGTCTCTCGAGTTGAACCTTTACTTTGTGAAGACACATCAAGGCTAATCTAGTAGGCATGAGAAACTTTTTTTTTTTTTTTTTAAAGGAGGGGAATACCCTCTAAATTTATTAATGAAGAAAAGAAATAAAAGTGGGGGCTTTAAAACCTGACCACTGCGAGTGCCTTTAGGCTACAACAAGGAAGACTTTCTGCGATTACCTCTGCGGAGCGGAATAGAGCTTATCCACGTTTAGACTTTCTGTAATATGCGACATAGAAGAATTGCTGTAGGCTTCAAGCTCTTCCTCTTCATTTTCGAATACTTCCAAAACTTTAAATTCATTGGGGGACATATTTGATTGAAACATTGTATTTCCCTCTTCAAAGTCTTCTGGAATATTTTGGCCTGCCTCAGTATTTTCACAAACGTTGGACTGACTAGGAACAACAATGGGATTTTCTGGCAAATGAAATCGATTAGGAGATGTGCTCAAATCAGTGGGAGGCAAAGAATCTCCCCAATAAAGAATCTCCCCAATTTTTAGAGCCAACCGTAGGAGAGGCAACATTGTCACTAGACTTCGTAGCAAATTGCTCCATAGAATCAATTGTAGAGGAATCATCAACGACCCTTAGCACTTGATCAGTCACATGAAAGGAACCGTGGACATCAGCAGTAACCTCAGGAATAGAATCATCCACAGGAGCTATATTTAAATCCTTAATAGGGTTTGATTCCACATTAGGGTTTGATTCCACATTGATACCAATAGTTGGATCAGTCTGGGGAGAGGGAGAAATAATAATTGGGATTGAAGGATCATGAACGTTAGGGTTTGAAGACGTACCATTCTCCTTAACAGCCTCGGGTTAGAAATCAGGATTAATATTATTAGTTGTCTTCTTAGGAGTCCATCTAGTTGAAGGTTTATCAGAATGATTCAGCCCCACAGTTGGATTCACTAGTTTGGACGGGCCAGCCTCGGCCAAGGAAGGATGTTTAACCTTACAAAGTCGTCCATGTGCCCTTGTTGACAACAATGTTTGCAGTATCGCGGGAGACCTTCCACTTCCACCGTTTTCCAAAACCCCAAAAATTGGGTACCACATTCAATCCAAACACGTTTTCGAATGGGTTTTAGAAGATCAATTTCAACACATATTCTGGCAAGACTAGGCCGTGTCAGATTGGCAATTGGTTAATCAATCATTAGAGTTCGCCCGATCATATTTCCAATGGCAAAGAGAGTTGAGCGATGAAAAAGATGAATTGGTAGCTCTGGAATA
Organism: Platycodon grandiflorus; assembly: GCA_016624345.1. Classification (NCBI taxonomy): domain Eukaryota; kingdom Viridiplantae; phylum Streptophyta; class Magnoliopsida; order Asterales; family Campanulaceae; genus Platycodon; species Platycodon grandiflorus. The sequence continues at coordinate 28,574,886 of CM028364.1, forward strand.
GAGAATCAAACCGACACTATAGAGCTTTCGACATCTGGTAAACACGCATGAGGAAACGGCCAAGGAACCATTGGTCTTTAATCCATAAGCGCTGGAAATCTTCTTCATGATTGACCCTAATAAGAATATGTTTTGCGTCTAAATGGCCCAAAGAAAGCAGAAACTAGGTCTTAAAATCAATTTCCTATGTGATTAACATGACATGTAATCACACATAAGTTCTTATACACTTTAGGTATTTCTGAAGCCAATACATGGATTGACCTTGCCTTTGTATCCTTTTTCGGAGTTAATTGCAAAAAAAAAAAAAAAAAAAAAAACTTGTTTCAAATTAAAGCTCATATTTTTTTTATTGACTAATTAAACCTTCAATAAAAATTATTTTTGCAATTGAAACCTTCCGTCAATGGGCTGTTAGATACACTAACAGAAGAGTCCTGATTTGGTGTCCAACGTGGCATCCACGTGGCGTTGGCGTGGCAAATGGCAGGAGACCTACCTAATTCCCTCCAAAATAATTTTAAAACAAACCTTGTCATTGTTTCATATTGCAGAAAAAACCTTTGTTGCAATACAGATTTGTGGTTATTTATACTCATTTCATCCAAACTTGACTCCCTCTTCAAACTCTTCCATTCTATTTTTTCTTTTGAAGCATCATATCATGAAAAAATCTTAGTTACACCACATCATCTTGTTGATGTGTTGTAACACCACATATATTCAGAGATGTGCAAACGTAGAGTATTAGACAGCGCTACCAGCAGACCAGCAATCTTCTACCAGCAGTCTTCGACCAGCAGACCTTGAGGTCTTAGAGCTCCAACATGACAAAGAAGGCTGATGACGTGGAATGTGAAGTCCTAGATCAGATTTAAAATGGATTATCAACTAGATACTAATTAATCAAATATATTTGGTTGATTAAACCATAGTTGACTTCTCAATTACACCTCTCAATGGATCACATGGATGAATTAAATGATATTTCCTCATTTGTGTATCCTGTAGAAAAGTGATTTAGCACCGTTAGTCTGAATATTTACTATTTCTAGCAAAGAAGACTTTTTTTTTCTACTCTGCAAGTCTGCACAGCCGCCTACAACTCTTGTCTGTCTGTGAGCCTGAAAACCTGGATCTGAATCTCTAATGAAGATGAAGACCAATGGAAACGTTGGATCTCTTCCAAGTATTCTGATTCAACGATTTCAAAGATCTCCCCGAGTATATATTCAACACTTGAAAGACTTGAAATGGGTGACTCAAGAGGACTCTTGGATGGATTCAACACTTCGCTCTTCACGCATCACTCTCCAAGTGCATCCAAGAGATCCAAGGACAGGACAAACACTCCAACAAACTCAAAGAAGTTGTAGCTCCTTGATTCCTTATCCTTATTGCTTCTAGTAGTTAGTAATTTATGTTCTATTCAAAGCACACACGAGAGTGAATATATCTTATCGATTATTCCTCTCAACCGTAAACACTCTGTCAAAAGTATTTTTGTACATGATCCATTAGTAATTTTCGCAATCATTTTAATGTATATAATAGTTCACATTTAAAATTCAAGTTTGACCTTTTTGGTAGTAAACGTAGCACTTTTATAGTGTGAACCACTTCAAATACTTAAGTTCATTTACTGCTTTAATTATTTATCCTTTATTTCTTCTTGATCTGTCCAGCATTAGCAGTTCTCTGAAGACTGTTGATATAAAATCTTTAATATCAGCAGACCTTCACTGTTGTTTCTTTTCTTGGTTATTCCGCTGCCCTAACTTAATCAATAAGTTGGTTGAACATTTGTTCAAGGAAAAGAAACTTGTGATAATTTTTTTTAATTGCCGCTAGGCTATTCAACCCCCCCCCCCCTTTCTAGCCTAACGTGAGCCTTTACGGGACTAACATAAGCCCTAAATAGAGTGGATCTCTTATATCTATAACAAGATATTGAACGATCCTCTAACAAAAAATATGATAGATTACTCCAAATAAAAAGTTTCATGTTAAAAGAAATGGATCCGGTTTTTTAATTTAATTAAAATCATGTAGATACTATGAGTCAAATCAACATAAGCCTTCACATTCCATCGTGTTTCCGTAAAGATATCTTACAACAATTTCTTATGCTTCAATTTCTATCTCACTGTAATATATATTAGCATTTATATATCTATAAAAAAATTGATTGGTTTCGGTGATTCGTGCATGCAAAAAGCTATATTCATTCATATGATCAAAACTATGGCAAAAACAACATTAAACACCTTAATTCAAATTGATAAAACCATCCAAAAGAAAGATTTTTTAACATACCTTTCTGTTTGTGGATTAAAACAGAAAGCTATATTAGCATTTATATATCTATAAAAAATTGATTGGTTCTCGTGATTCATGCATGCAAAAAGCTATATTCATTCATATGATCGAAACTAAGGCAAAAACAACATTAAACACGTTAATTCAAATTGATAAAACCATCCAAAAGAAATATTTTTGAACATACCTTTCTGTTTGTGGAATATTAGCTAGTAGGTAGGAAGACTACAGTTTCTATCTGTAAATACAAAAACAGAAATTGAACAAGAGTTAAAAATTATGCAAAGTAAACAATATATATATAGTGAACAAAGAGAAGAAAATTTTTTTTTATTCATTTATGAAACCTCTCTTTTCGTCTGGGTTTGGACAATTGCTCGGAAACCAAGATAACTTTACGGTAGAATAGTGATGTGGAGTTAAAACAAGAAGCAACTATATATATATATATATATTAGACATATATAGGAAGAAATTCTTTTCTTGACTCGATACTCTTGTAATTAAATTAAGCCCTTTACTTGAAGTGAAAATATGCCAAAGATAGGATCGATCCTACTATATATATATTCTCTATGTTCCTTTTGCTTTTTGTATTCTCCCTTTGCTTTCAGAAAGTTGCATGGATCAATGCAAGTTATTCCCCTTGGAGAGCAGAGCATCCTTCCTGGAGAAAGTACTCCTGCTAGTTTCTTGATTGAAAGTGATTCGATAAATAGAGAGCAGATCAAGAATATAGAACATTTATAAGCAAAATTAAGCAGCCTCTTTTTTTTTTTTTTTTGAAAAAAATAATAATACAAATTCGATTGTTGCTGTTGTACTCTATCCATAAATTAATCTTAGAGAACTGAAGTTCCATTAGTAATTAAGCTTCTTCTTCTTTTTTTTTTTTAATTCGTGTTGGGGAGCTTCCTACTTCTGTGAAAGTGTGTATGTTTGAGATTTGTCACTTTCATATATTAGTTTATTTTCTTATTTTAGTTAATTGGTAAATATTGTATTTTATGTAATTAGATTATTTTATTTAACTAACTTCCTAACCAATATTGGATTTGTTTAGTATTACTTTTGGTAATTTTGTAGGTCTCTCACAAAAGGAAAGAGTCCACAGCAAGGAAGGCTTTCATGTCAAGGAAAGGTTTCCATATCAAGGAAGGATTACCTTGGATTGCTTAAGGAAAGTCAAAGACCATCTAAAAAGAGGAATCCTAAAGCAAGATGGCTTCCATGATTCAAGAGGACTCTATGCATATATATACTAGCTAGATAGTCTTTGTAATTAACGTTTTTCAGCTCTAGTTTTCTAGCAAGTTTAGCATAAGATCAAGAGTGTTTTTGTGAGAGCATATTTGGTTATTTTGTTCTTCTCTTTACATCGTTTTTGTACTTGGATTCATAACCCAGTTTATAAGAGAAGGTTTATTGTCTACACGATTCTTTGTAGATAAAGTGTTATATTTGTGTTGTTCTCGATTTAAGTTTTCTTTATTCCGTGCTTTGTGTCGGTGTTAGTCTTTGGTGCTATCACACCAGGACTCACATCAGGCTTGTTTGTCCTTCCTAGTCGCTCAATTTCTTTCAATTGGTATCAAAGCCAATCACTCGATTATACTGAGTGTTGATCCTCGTAAGAGCTGTCATTATGGAAGGAAATTTGAATCAGTACCGTCCCCCTGTTTTGGATGGAACTAATTACGCTATTTGGAAAGCTAAGATGCGACTTTTCATCAAAGCAATTGATGAAAGGGCGTGGCTTAGTATTATTGTTCCATGGTCCCCTCCTAAGGTAGAAAGTAAGAGTCCTGAAGGTGAATCCTCAGAAAAAATTTACAAACTCAAACCCGAGGAAGAATGGACTACTGCTGAAGTCACTCTTGCTAACTATAATTCCAAGGCTCTTGGTGCTATATCTAGTCATGTGGATGAACATATGTTTCGTCTTGTTATTAATCAAAACGTAGCAAAAACACTGGGATATTCGCAAAGCCCTTGTGAAGGTGATGCTAGTGTTAAAGCCACTAGGTTAAGAATTCTCATGACCAAGTTTGAGAACTTGAGGATGAATGAGGCGAGGATATAAAAAGTTATTCTGCCAAATTGAGAGAAATCTCAAATGAATGTCTTTCCCTAGGTGAGCCTATATCAAATGCTAGAATGGTTAGTAAGATGTTAAGGACTGTTACTGAGAAGTTTAATATCAAAATTGCTGCTGTTGAAGAGGCACATGACACTACAACCATGGGTTTAGATACTCTTGTGGGTATTCTAACTATGTTTGAGATGAACTTGTCAATTCAACAACAACATAAGGCTGATAATATTGCTCTTGCAACTGCCCTCTCTAATGTATCCAAAGTGCCAAAAGAGATTGAAGAAATCTCCAAAGAAATTGACACTTCAAATTTGGAAACTGAAGATGTTGCCCTTTTGACCAAAAAGTTTACATCTTTCTTAAAAAATAAACGGGCCAACAAGTTTCCTTCTAAATTTCAAAACTCGTTTGAAAAAACAAAAGAGGATACTGAGAGTAGTTTCAAGAAACCTACTAGTTTTGCTAAGAAAAAATCTGAAACTGTTCAATGTAGAGCTTGCAAAGGTTTTGGACACTATGCCAATGAGTGTGCCAATACTCTGAAGAAAAAGGGAATGAGCTTGTGTGCGACCCTTAGTGATAGTGAGGAGGAAGATGAGATGCTAAACTTAGCAATCATGGAAGAATCACCCACTAGTCACAAACATCTGCCTGATGTAGCTTCAGATGCGGTCACACCAACCATCACATCTTCTGACTCTGAGGTTTACTGTCTTATTTCTCCCCTGTCTGAGAAAACAGAGAATGAAGAAGATGGTGATGCTAGTTACCAAGAACTTCTTGATGCTTATCTTGATTTATTTGCCGATTGGGAAAACGTGTAGAAAAAATAGTTGTTTTTGAAAAGGTTAATGAGAAACTCTCTTCTGAAATTGTTACTTTGAAAGGTGATCTTGAAAAAGTCACCACTGAAAATAGTAATCAAAAGGATGCCATAGCCAAACTCGAGGTCATGCTCACAAAACGTGATATTGAACTCGAGAAGACCAAGACAGAACTTGAAAAGGCCAATGGAACTTTTACAAAATTAAATACTGGAAAGGCCAAACTTGATGAAGTTCGAATTTAGGGAACAATTTAAAAGCGGTCTTGGCTATGAATCCACTTTTGTGAAAGAAGGAGAGAGTTCCTCGACAAAGTCTCTAAACAACAAAGCTAATCCTAAGAAAAAGAGATTTGTATGCCACTCTTGTTTTGCTCCAGTCACATCGACCCTTCGCTACAAAAGGATTCATGATCTTGGAAGAGCTGCTCCTCGATGAGCCCCCGGATGTACTCACATCAGCAGAAAGCTGGAAGTTTGTGTGGATGGAAAAGAAGAGTGAGGAATGTAAGGTGATATTCACCTCACTCAAAAGCAGTGTAGCTGGCTCATGGTACTTCGATAGCGGGTGCTCAAGGCACATGACAGGTAACATCGAATTTCTCACTGATTATATCGAAGTTAAAGGTGGAAATGTGAACTATGGAGGAGGAGCCCAAGGTAAGATCATTGGTAAAGGTACTTTATGTGTTGATCATATGCCAAAATTGAAAAATGTCTATCATGTGGAAGGCTTAAAAGCTAATCTCATTAGTATAAGCCAACTATGTGATGACAATTTGCATGTTAAGTTTGATAAGCATGAATGCAAAGTATTTGATGACACTAATCAGTGCTTGTTCACTGGAGTAAGGTCTCAAGATAATTGTTACAAATTTGGTGACAACTTATCTTGCCTTAGCTCCAAAATAAATGACCTTGATATTTGGCATCAAAAGTTAGGTCATGCAAGTTTTAGGAAAATAGAAGAATTAGTAAGATTTGATCTTTGTCAAACACTTACCCAAACTTGACTTCAAACAAGCAAGTGTGTGTGGTCCTTGTCAAAAGGCAAGCAAACCAAAGCTTCACACAAAAGATTGATCAAAGTTCCTCATCCGAGATCTTTGAATTAATCCACACCGACCTTATGGGACCCATTGAGGTTGAAAGCTTAAGTAAAAGAAATACTCTTTTGTGTGTGTAGATGATTTTTCTAGGTACACATGGGTCCTATACTTGAAAGAAAAATCTGAAGCTCTTGAAGTGTTTAAAGTTTGGTATAAGAAAGTGAAGAACTTGTATGGTAAGAAAGTTATCAAAATTCGATCCGATCATGGAACTGAATATGAGAACACTTTGTTCTCTAAATTTTGTGACTCCAAAGGAATAACCCATAACTTTTCAGCCCCTAAAACACCTCAACAAAATGGGGTGGCTGAAAGAAAGAATCGTACCTTGCAAGAGATGGCACGTGTCATGCTTAGTTCTAAAAACATCTCTAAACGATTTTGGGTGAAGCACTCAACACAAAGATGTCACATAGGAAATAGAGTCTTCTTAAGAGTAGGGTCAACCATGACTCCTTATGAAATTCTTCTTGGAAAGAAACCTACTCTTAAGTACTTTCATGTTTTTGGTTGCATATGTTATGTTCGAATGATAGAGATTATCTGTCAAAATTTGACTCTAAGAGTGACAAAGCGTATTCCTAGGGTATTCCACAAACACCGTGCTTATAGAATTTACAATCTTAGAACCAAAGCGTGATGGAATCTATCAATGTCACTTTTGATGATACTGTGATTTAAATCTCAAAACTCTTGAAGATGATGTCTCGGGTTGTGTTGAAACATTGGGAGATACCCAAAATTCGATGAACGAAGCAAACGAGGCAGAAAGACGATGCAGTCCGATGTGAACACATCGCACCTACATCGAGGACAAAATGACTCTACATCGACCCGAAAGTTCGGACGGTGAAGATGAAAATCGGACAGGACCAGGGACATACCAAGCAAGATTCGAAGAACCACCTGTTACACGGTGGTTGGGAATGTGAATGACAAAGTGAGCACAAGGGAGAAGCCAAGGGTTAACTACGAGAATTGGTGGATTGACTGTGTAAGCTCACAGTAAACAAGGTAAGTTCTTCTTGTTTTGTTTCTAATATTGAACCTAAGAATGTTATAGAGGCATTGAAAGATGAAAATTGGATTATGGCAATGCAAGATGAATTATCTCAATTTGAGAAAAATGATGTGTGGGTCTTGGTTCCTAGACCAAAAGGTGGGAATGTGATAGGAACCAAGTGGATTTTTAAAAATAAAACAGATGAAAATGGACAAATAACTAGGAACAAAGCTAGGCTTGTAGCTCAAGGCTACACCCAAGTTGAAGGGATTGACTTTGAAGAAACTTTTGCCCCAGTTGCTAGAATAGAATCAATTAGGCTCCTTCTTGCCATTGCATGTTATTTAGACATCACTTTACATCAAATGGATGTAAAGAGTGCTTTCTTGAATGGTGTCCTTAATGAAGAAGCCTATGTTGAGCAACCAAAAGGATTCATTGATCCTCACTATCCTGATCATGTTTATAAGCTTAAGAAAGCTTTGTATGGTTTGAAACAAGCCCCTAGGGCTTGGTATGGGAGGCTCACTGAGCATCTCATACAAATGGGTTTCAAGAGAGGTGAGGTAGACAAAACTTTATTTATCTTGAAAAACAAAGAGGGGTTTTTGGTGGCTCAAATCTATGTAGATGACATTGTTTTTGGATCCTCATCCAAGAACATGTTAGACTACTTTGTCACTAGCATGTCCACCAACTTTGAGATGAGCATGGTAGGAGAATTGAACTATTTCCTAGGACTTCAAATAAAACAAAGTAAGGAAGGGATATTTATTTCACAAAGTAAGTATGCTAGGAATTTAGTCAAAAAATTTTCTCTTGATAACTCCTCTCATCTCAAGACTCCTATGGGATCTACCCAAAAGTTGTGCAAGGATGAGGATGGTGAAGATGTTGATCCTACCTTGTATAGAAGTATGATTGGGAGTTTGTTATACCTTTCAGCAAGTCGTCCTGATATCATGTTTAGTGTGTGTTTATGTGCGAGATACCAAGCTAGTCCAAAACTCTCTCATCTCAAGGCTGTCAAAAGGATAATTAGATATGTTGGGGGAACTGTTAACTTAGGGCTTAGCTACACTCGAGACACAAATACAAATTTGGTAGGATTCGGTGATTCGATTGGGCGGGCAATGTTGATGATAGAAAGAGCACAACGGAGGTTGTTTTTATCTTGGAAACAACTTAGTGTCATGGTACGTCGAAAACAAAGCGTGTCTCTCTCTCCACCGCCGAGTCGAATATGTTCTTTGTTGGAAGTTGTTGTTCTCAACTTCGTGGATGAATTAGATGATTAAGGATTATGGGCTCAAAAGCAATGTTTTAACTGTCTTTTGTGATAATTTAAGTGCCATAGAAATATCAAAAATCTGTTCAACACTCACGGACTAAACACATTGACATTAGACATCATTTTATTCGTGATCTTGTTGAGCAAAAATCATTAACTTGGAATCTATAGGCGAAAAACAATTGGCGATATTTTCACCAAAGCCCTTGATTTTCAGAGATTTTCTACCCTAAGGAAGTCTCTGAGTTTGTGTGTCATCTGATGATGTGATCCACTGTGTGATCACATCAGAACCTACACTTGTATATAGTATAGTTTTTGTATTAAAAAAAAAAAAAAAAATTGCATTGCACGATATATCTCGGTGTGGTCACTTGTATCACTTCTCGACATGACTCTTCTCTGAATTGTGAATTCTTCTTAAATAGTGTCAAACAAAGATTGGCACATATTTATCCAAATGGATGTCTCTTGGTGGGTGCTTATTATAAGGGAAACAGCTGCTCCATTCATGGTATGAAGTCATTCCAGTGTTAAAAAAAAAAAAAAAAAAGGTCACAAAGTGACTAATTTATCTGGAAGAGGGCTATCCATGAAGGTAAAGTAGAGTGAAAGCTACCCAAAATTCTTTCCCCACAAATAAAAAATGGGTGGGTGCATTCTAGAGGCCAAGCAAGACAAGAAGACAATTCATTGACTTTCTTAGAGGAGATGTGTCCCCTGATGTGATTACATCCCATGCCACACCTATACTGAGATTTATCCTCCACATGTGTGTACATTTTTGCATCATTCTCCTAGACATCAGTTAGGTCAACTTGGTCATTGGTGAAATTAGTGCTCAATCTTTTTCTCTCCCTATTTTTTCCTCAAGTACAAACGATTTCATGCTCAACAGAATTAGGGATTTTATATTGCTAATGTCCATGTCTTTAGGGGGAGTATATTTTATGTGGATTTTTTTTGTGTTGTTTATGGCAGGTAAATCATTCACAAAGGTGGAAATTTTTTTAAAAACAAGAGCCTATGTTTCCTTTTCATTAAAGGATTCTATAGAAGTTGAAAATTTTCAAAACTCTTTTTGTAATCCCTGCCTAATTTGGTTTCCCTCCTAATTTAGGATTGGGCTAGGTGTCCTTTTCCTATTAGGTATCTACTTTGTGTTATCACATCTTAAATATCACTGACCAAATTTTTTCAAAAATCACTGTGCACTATCTCTCTCTCTCTCAAACTACTCTAGCCAAAAATCTCTTCGTCTCCAGTTTCTCTCTCTCCTACTTTCTTCTAGCTTCTCTCATGGCTTCCCCTGCTCGATCCGCCACTGTCAGCCCTACAGTGTCTCCTCCATTGTCACCAATTGCTCCAAACGAAGGTGCAATTGAACTGTTTGTTGATACAGAGGCCACTCCTATTTTAGTATCCTTGCCCGGAGCTCCTGACAACATTATTGAAGTAGAAAACCCAGGTGATTTGAAGGCCGTTGGTGCTTCTCACGGCATGGAAAAAGGCCCAAATTGGTCCCTAAGACAGAAAGGGTTCTCGCCAAATATGGAGACCTTCTCGCCTAGGGTTAGGCCAAGTATGGTTGACCCAGAGTTTTTGGAAGGTAATGATGATGAAGATTTTGTTCCAGCCTCAGAATCAAAACGGAAGAGGAAGACATCCTCCTCCGCCCCTGATGTTCATACAACTGCTTCAGTTCCAGTATCACAACCCAAACCCTCCAGCACTGTACGCCCTATACGCAGAAAGTACATTATTCCAACTGAGTCCAGCGATTCAGAAGGACCTCAAGCTGAGGATTTTGAGGTTGTTTCCAGACGTGCTACTCCCGTTGCTACCACACCATCAGTAACACCCAGTGCTGATCCTCTTCCCACTGTAAGTGAAAACATTGATGAGGCAGAGGACACTGATGACATACCCATTCAAGCCCTCATTGATCTAAAGAAGGGCAAAAGTATTGCACGGAAGTCCAAAAGAAGGCAACAGTGTCAATTCTTTGGCGGGTCCCCTTATTGGGATCGATGATGATGATGAAGAAGATGAAACCTTTAAAGCGGGAAGAGAGGACTTAGAGGCTGAAAAGAAGATGTGGCTGATGTGAGCACACCGCCCACACCGAAGGAAAAGCACAAGGAAGACCCAACCTACGGTTAGTTCCACGCTGTGCCTAGGCGTTCATCACGGGCCAAACCCTCTAAACAAACTGTAAGTTCACATCCTCCGGAAAAATTCATGAATAAAGATGCAAAACAAAGGTTTGAATTCTTTAGGATGAAAGGTTTTATAGTTGAAAGGGTTATGGACAAGACTTTTGATGAAATGGGTCTGACTCGATATCTCTAGGAAAAAGGTCTTCTTTATTCTGTTTCTTATCCCTCGAGCTTTTATCCCTCTCTTGTTTCTGAATTTTATGCCAGTCTCCTTCAATCCATTCAAGATCCAAGGTCTAATAGTTTTGAAAAAGTATGTGTCAGGGGTAAAACAATTGTGTTTTCTCCTGCTGTTATCAATTCTTTTCTTCAAACCCCCTTTCCTCAACACATACCTCCTATGGCTCCAAAGAATGATATTGCCAATACAATCTCAAATGGTCTTGATCCCATATGGCATAATCAGTACAAATGCACTATGTTGACATCCCTTTGTGGTTTTTTGTTTAAAATAGCCACTTTGAATTGGAAGCCTACCTCTAATAGAAACACAGTCACCACAGCCCACGCTGATCTTATTTATAGGATATTCAAGGGTGTGGAGTTTAATCTTGGTGAGATTGTGTTTGGATGCATTATCCAGTTTGCTGAAAAAGAGCTTCCCTCTGATCTTCCTTTTCCATGCTTAATCTCTGGAATTTGTATCAAACAAGGCATAGATATCCTTCAATCTGACAGGCTATGGGAGAAAATTGAATCTTTTGGGATTCAACCTGTACTGGAGTGCACCAAGCGCACTATTGATCTTCCAGTCACCTTTCCAGATGATCCTCCAGTTACAATTCCTGAAGAAGAAAACGATGAGCTGGCTGATGTAGGTGATGATGTGCATGCATCTCCACCTCCACAGATTGATCCTGCTGCCATTTATACTGAAGAAATCAAATTCCTTGAGAAATCTATGCTTCAGGCTAGAGTACAGTTCAAGGAGATGGCTACCCGCAGGAACAGGTTGCTGTTTGCCTTGGCAAATCTTTCAGATCAAAAAGGGGGAGCACCACCAGCAGCTAGTTCAAGCCAAGTTTTTGAAGACATAAGTCAAAATTTTCGATGGGAATTACTCCAGAAAACTCAGGCAGAAATGGATAAAGCTGGGCCAAGTAATTGAGGATGGATCAAGCAGTTGATGGGGAGAAATTTGAACAATGTGGACATTTGATTTGTTTGGAACAATGTTTTTATTTGCTTATGTTTTATTTTGTTTCTTTCTTAAACTGATTTGTGTTTTTTTTAATTATCTTGACTCATGCTAGATATTTGATTTAGGGGGAGTTTATTTCTTAGATGCTTAAGTTTAAATCTTTATACTTAGTTTTTTTTGTGATCTTGGCTTAATATGGTTTTGATCCGAAAGCGACAAATCAGGGGGAGATTGAAAGTGTGTATGTTTGAGATTTGTCACTTTCATATATTAGTTTATTTTCTTATTTTAGTTAATTGGTAAATATTGTATTTTATGTAATTAGATTATTTTATTTAACTAACTTCCTAACCAATATTGGATTTGTTTAGTATTACTTTTGGTAATTTTGTAGGTCTCTCACAAAAGGAAAGAGTCCACAGCAAGGAAGGCTTTCATGTCAAGGAAAGGTTTCCATATCAAGGAAGGATTACCTTGGATTGCTTAAGGAAAGTCAAAGACCATCTAAAAAGAGGAATCCTAAAGCAAGATGGCTTCCATGATTCAAGAGGACTCTATGCATATATATACTAGCTAGATAGTCTTTGTAATTAACGTTTTTCAGCTCTAGTTTTCTAGCAAGTTTAGCATAAGATCAAGAGTGTTTTTGTGAGAGCATATTTGGTTATTTTGTTCTTCTCTTTACATCGTTTTGTACTTGGATTCATAACCCAGTTTATAAGAGAAGGTTTATTGTCTACAGCACGTTGCTGTAGATAAAGTGTTATATTTGTGTTGTTCTCTGATTTAAGTTTTCTTTATTCCGCTGCTTTGTGTACTGGTGTTAGTGCTGGTGCTATCACACCAGGACTCACATCAGGCTTGTTTGTCCTTCCTAGTCGCTCAATTTCTTTCATTCTGAAAGTCCAGTTATCTACTTGAACTTTGGCCAACCCTTTGCACATTTTACAGCAAGCAACTGTTGGTTATCTTACCTTAGCATTTCTTCTAACTGCCCCGAGGGAGTACTGATTGATCAATCTGTACCGAATTTGTTACTATCAGCTGACCCTAGGCTCTGTTGTTTACCTTACGTTTTGCTGAACGACAAGAGAGAAAGCCTTAGCTAGCTAGAGTATTTTGGGAATGATTTGAGGGACATATATATATATTCGAGTAGTCCCTTTGTAAAACTAAAATGGTTGATCCACAGTTTGGTGAATGCTGTGTTGATCCCTCAAAAATAAGGAAACATTAAACCCAAATGACAATAAACCTATTTGCTTTTGGATCGTGTCACAGAATCAACGATGAATGTGATTATAAACGAGGAATAGAGAGCTCAACATTCTCTAGGGAGAGCAACACTTTTTTTGTAAGTTAATTTAAATTAATGAAATCATTACAATTAAAGAAATCTAAAATGCACATTTCAGATATGGAGAAGCCTAACAAACATTTACTATTTCACAAAGTTGAAAACCAAATATTCTGAGAAAATATTTTCCTACCAGTTGGAGAGTAAAATTCATCGTAATAAAACTAAGTAATATTTGCTCCCAATTGCTTTTACAGAGCAAATGCCTACAAGAAGGAATCCCGTCAATGCAATGACCCTTAAATGCCACTTTTTTTCTAAAATTGTGGCTCTATAGAACCCTTACATCAAGCAGTTACATAGGTAAAGAAGGGACTTTGCACATTGTGCTTTACAAGTTTCAAAACATTTGCATAACTTCACATATTAACAAATCAGCTACAGCTTGTTCTTAACGACAAATATATATATATATATATATATATATATATATATATCCCTCGGTCCCGGATAAATGTTCCTACTTTCTATTTTGGGATGTCTCAACTAATGTTTCTAAAGACTTTTGATCTACCTATTCTCTACCATTCTTCCTAATATATCCTTAAAACTTTATTTAATATAACACATCCCAAAGAAACCCAATTATTTAAAATAGTTGAACTCAATTAATGTTCATGGGTATTATTGTCAGAACACATTTTACAGTACATCATTAATTATATTTCTTAATTCCTGTGTTTTATCCACTAGGAACATTTATGCGGGATGGAGAGAGTATATTTTTTCGTGGCTTACCACATAAAAGATTTTGTAAGTAGGTATTACATGATTTACTTATAGTGAACTGTGAACTCGAGGCTGGATATCACTGGTTATGAACTAAGGAAACCGATAGAATCTCCGCTTAGGGGTACCCGTCTTTGAGTATGCCACATATAATTTCACCACTTGTAACCAAAATATGCTCGATCGAGACTAAAGTAATGTCAGGGAACATACATTTGGTTACAAGACATAAATGCATGTGATTGGTAAAATCCGATGTAGATTTCACTATTTGTCGTCGATCAAGTTTGAGCAATGACATGTAGCATGTTAAGTTTATTTCAACATAAAATCATTCAAAATGCTCGCCAAGATATACGCAATTGTTTCCCATAAGGTAGAAGTGCCCCTATTGGTAGTAATCCAAAAGCATATACGCAACTGTTTCCCATAAGGTAGAAGTGCCAAGATATCATCAATGTCTAATTCAATGAGCAAGGAAATAATGTAATTTTGGGATCCAATTAAGCAAGGGCGTAGCTCGCGACATGTTGGGAAGAATGATTTTGTTTCATACGCCCTTGCTGTGAGAAATGATTTTGTTTCAAAACCTGTAACGTCCCGAACCCTAAGGCATGATCCGTTATGCAAGGCCCAATCCTAAAGCCTGATCCGTTAGGTCCGGTAACCACTTATAAAGCACATAAACTTCACACATCTCTGAGATTGGGGTATCATGTGCATCCAAGAAGTAATAATTAGGGTGAATTACAGGCCGGTCCCTTTTTAAACATTTATAATCGTTCCAGTCCACTCATCTTTTTTTAAAACCGGAAAAAGTCATTTTTGGGGCGAAAAGACGATTATGCCATTAATGAAAGAAAAACACGCGCGCATCAGTAACCCAAGGCATCGCGATGAGTAATCCAAGGCATCGCGTGGAATCATCGCAATGAGCAGCCAAGGCATCGCGATGAGTAACCAAGGCATCGCGATGAGTAACCAAGGCATCGCGATGAGCAACAAAGGCATCGCGATGAGTAACCAAGGCATCGCGATAAGCAATCAAGGCATCACGATGAGCAACAAAAGCATCGCGATGAGTAACCAAGGCATCGCGATGAGCAACCAAGGCACCGTTTGAATTTCAACCGCTGGAGCTAGGAAACTAAAGGCATCCCGATGCCCAATTTAAAGTATCCCGATGCCTATTTTAATATAATATCAAAATCGATCAAAATGGTTGGTTTTGGTTGGAAAATTTACATACAAACATGGTATTGACTTCCTATAACAGTATGATATTGATATTACATAAAATTCAAACTCAAATCATTGATTAAAGTCCCAAAATCAGTCCAAGGACATCTCCCTCTGTTTTTGGACAGCACACTGTCAAGCTCGATTTGGATCTCGAAAATAGTATTTTTTGGTAGAAAAATTGTACACAAATGTAGTACTAAGTTAGGATAACAATATGTGATTGATTTTAAACAAATTCAAAGCTTAAAACATATATTAAAGTGACCAAAACAGCCCAAGAACAAAGAAAAACGGGATGAACTCAAAAAATTCGAATTTGATCAAATTCGTGTTCTATGCATGAAAATTGATACCCAAACATGAGGAAAGACTATATTAACAACATAAAATTATTTATACATCAATTCGAACCTCAAATCTGAAGCAACGATGTTGTTGAGGGCATTTTAGGAATAAAATTCTCAAAGTGCCTTTTAGTGGTTAAAAAAAAAAGAGGATGGACTGGAGAGAAATTTTTTTTCAGAAAGTGGACCTGCCAGCAATTTCCTGTAATAATTAAACCCGCCCCTTCCAATATCTAGTATAACACGGAGTAATAAACCCCTTTCTATATTTAATAACCGCTTGTTTGGTAGCAAGAGAGAGATTAGCAGTATAATTAATTAGGAGTTTATTCCCCAACCCTCTAACACGGACGGTCCTTATTAATGCCAGCCTCTCTCAGTGATAAATAGCAGAGAGTATATATAAGGGCATTAATCTGGGCAGTGCCTCTTAATAATCCAAGCCTTAATTTTTACCAAAAATCTTGCTTATAGAGCTAGCGTTACTATTATTACTAATCCCATTCGGGTCGTTTTGAATGAACTTAAAAATAAAAAGGGTTTAAAAATTTGATTATTCATTAATCAGTACATATTCCCAAAGGAGCTTTTATAGAACCAAACACGAGTCCGACTAGAGAACTTGGTTCATTCTGCGGCCTTATTCAACATTAATTACAAGTTACTATTTATCTAACATTGTGTTTCTTTGACCATTTTAGGGTTTTTAATTAGTACAAAATGTTCTGTGGTATCTCTCTTTTCTTTGAGAGGTTATGGTGAGTGCGATAAATACTAGTAAGATGCCATATTTGCAACCACAACCAATGACTGACTAAGAATGATGAATAGCAGGCAGGCATCACAAAGAACAAAACATACTCTTGTCATGAGGTGTTCATCGAATATAACTGTTCTGTTCTGATCGATCGACAGTTGTAGACATTTAGACAGCAACCTTGCAGTGTTTACAGCACCGCAAGAAGGGAGAGATGGGTTTGTACATGGTCGTTTCATCAATTTGGTGACCTGTATCAATTTTGATAATGAACAAGGAAGGTTTAGCAGTAGCTCTGCGGTTCAGAACTAAGTTATTTTTTGTCAAGGGAACCCGTCTTGGTCTGTCTGTCAACTAATTCTAGTTGCCAAAGAATCTTATACAGGCATTCGCTTGCCTCTGCTACCGTCAAAGATCTGCAAAGCGTTAAGGCAAGTACTCATTAGCCATGAGAAATAAGAGTCCAAAGGAAAATATTGGCTTTCAACGCAAATATACTTGGCAAAGAATTACTTTCAATATTGTAGGTTTCAAGATATTCTCATATCAAGAGCTGAATATGACTGCAAGCCTACAACTACATTTTGAAAGACGATGCAGAGACGGTAATGACAAAGAGAAAGAGACGGACTGTAGAAGGAATAATTGCCGTGTGTTATTCCATATTGTGGTATAGAATTTATACTAATTACACAAGACTAATGCTACTGTAATTACACTGCTATATTTTAGGCTAGTCAAAGTATCCTACTAGGAATATAATATCAACACATTTAGTTTACTTCCAGCACTCAAGTTGACAGCTAATACCAGCTAATACCCCCCCTCAAGCTAGACGACCGAAAGGTAGGCGCAGCTTGAAAGACAAAGCCTGGAACCATGGTTTGGGCAGACCCTTTGTGAACAAGTCGGCAAGTTGATCCTCGGAGGGAACATAATGTAGTGTCACAAAACCACTGGTGACCAACTCTCGAAGGAAGTGATAATCAATCTCGATGTGACGCGTGCGAGCGCGAAACACTGGATTACGGGCCATATGAAGAGCAGAGATATTATCACAATGCAACGATGGTGGAGAGATCGGAATGTCTAGTTCACGGAACAAATAAGCAAACCACTTAAGTTCAGCAGCGGTGATGGCTAGTGCGCGATATTCAGCCTCGCTGCTGGAGCGCGAGACCGTCGGTTGCTTTTTAGCGGTCCAAGAGACCAAATTTGGACCAATATAAATGCAAGCACCTGTGGTAGACCGTCGGTCATTCGGATCACCAGCCCAGTCAGAGTCCGAGTAGGCCCGTAAAGACACACTGGATGATGGATAGAACGTGAGACCCAAACTTAAAGTGCCTTTAAGGAACCGAAGAATTCTTTTGGCTGCCTGCAAGTGAGAGGTCCTAGGCTGATGCATGAATTGGCACACTTGATTTACGGAGAAAGCAATGTCAGGCCGAGTTAAAGTAAGGTATTGTAACCCACCGACCATGCTGCGAAAGAGTGTGGCATCGGGCAACAAGTCTCCATCAGACACACTTAACCGCGAACCTGAAGTTGTAGGAGTGGAAGCGGGTTTACAATCAGTCATGTTGAAATGATCGACGAGATCAAGAGCATATCTAGTTTGGCATAATTGGAGAGTATCGGTAGAACGAGTAGCTTCAATGCCCAAGAAATAACCCAAGTCACCCAACTGACGGCAATCAAACGTAGCACAAATGTCATTAATAACTGAGGTAACAGCAGTAGACGAAGTACCGGTGACGAGAATATCATCGACATAAACAAGGAGGAGAACCGTAGAGGTACCAGTGTGCCGGATGAACAAGGAGGAGTCTGACCTGCTGTTGAAAAAACCGTGCCCAAGGAGGAACTCGTGTAAGCGGTGGAACCAAGCTCTTGGGGATTGTTTAAGACCATATAACGCCTTGTCGAGCTTACACACATGAGTAGGAGCAGAATTATCGACAAACCCCGGCGGTTGTTTCATATAGACATCCTCCTGAAGAAAACCATTGAGGAAGGCATTTCGAACATCAAGTTGTTTAATGTCCTACTTACGAGAGTGAGCTAATTAAGGCAAGAACTGTGCGAATCGTGGAAGGCTTGACCACCGGGCTAAAAATTTCATCGTAATCAAGACCGGCCTGTTGGCTAAATCCTTGAGCAACCAATCGAGCCTTATACCGTTCAAGAGACCCATCAGCCTTCCGTTTAATTTTAAAAATCCACCGACAACCAACCACGTTCATACAAGGCTCATATGGAACAAGATGCCAAGTATTATTTTTAGGAAGAGCACCAATTTCTTCCGACATTGCATCTCGCCAATGTTGGAATTTAGACGCCTGTTTGAATGTTCGCGGTTCACTTTGAAAGGGGTCATTTTGAATAGCAGCTAAAGCATGGGGTAGGGAGTATGGTGATGTATTACGGAGAAGTTCACTAACCTCCCGATACCGAAGAGGGGGCGTAGATAAAGCTTCAGTAGTAGTAGGAGATGTAGAACTAGTGGGAGAATCAGGTAGACTAGCGGATGGAGCCATATGGGCGGGACTGGACGGAGCAGGTGGTGTGTTAGCTTCTGCGAAGGAGAGACGAGGTATTGGGCTATTAGGAAAGATGGGTCGTTGACTAAGGGGCTGAGATGGGATGGGTTGTATAGTGGGGTGACCAAAATGGTCAAGTGGGGTAGTATGTGGCTGCGGTGGAGTCATAACAGCAGGCTGCGATGTCACTGGATTGGCCTGTTGAGATGGCGGAGGAGGGAAATCTGAAGCAGAATGATGTTGTGCATGTAAATATGATTGGTCCAGCAAGGGGTTGTGTTGTATGCTCGAAATAGGCCCGGGTTGAGGATGTTGAAGAGGGAAGTGTGTTTCATCAAACACCACATGCCGAGAAATGTAAACCCGACCACTCGCAATATCCAAGCACCTGTATCCTTTACGAAAATTATCATATCCACGAAAGAGACAGTGCACAGATTTTGGCATGAGTTTATGAGAATTATAAGAAGAGATGTGAGGAAAACACGAACAACCGAAGACTTTAAGGAACCGATAATCTGGTTTCCTCAAAAGCAATTTTTGATATGGAGATATATACTTATGGTGACGCATTGGAAGTCGATTAATAAGATAAACAGCCGTACTAAATGCTTCCAACCAAAAATGAAGAGGAACCTTAGAGTTAGACATAAGGCACAAACCAGTTTCGACTATGTGCCGATGTTTTCGCTCAACGACACCATTTTGATGGGTTGTATATGGGCATGTGAGTTGATGTCGAATTCCTAATTTAGACAAAAAAGAAGTAAATGCACGCCCAGTAAATTCACCCCCCCATCAGTTTGAACAGTTTTAACAGTGTGCACAGCAGAAATACGACGAGATAATAGATTCTCAATTTGCGTTTTAAAAGTGGCAAACGCATTTGTAACATCAGATTTATGATACAAAGGAAATAACCACACAAATCGTGAGAAGTCATCAACAATAGATAGATAAAAACGATAACCGTGTATAGATTTAACAGGAGAAGGACCCCAAACGTCCAAGTGTAGCATATCAAGGGGATTTAATGCATTAAACGTTCGAGAAGGAAAGGGCAATTTGTGGGATTTGCCCAGAGGGCATACATGACAAACTTGTTTATCATTTATTTGACCACTCAGAGGTAAATGAAATTGCTGACATAAAATACTAAGAACTTGACTAGAAGGATGACCTAAACGCGCATGCCAAATTTCTTGACTTGAGCGTTCATCAAGGAGAGCAACAGGACTTTCGGAAGAATTGGACTTGAACGACAATTTGTATAATCCACCGGAATTATTGCCAGAGATGAGAGTCTCCCGCGTCAAATTTTCCTTCACACGAAAACCACAAGAGTCAAGTTCAAAATAACAATTATTATCTTTTGAAAATTGGCGAATAGATAATAACGATTTATGTAAATTTGGGACATATAGTACATTTTGGAGAGAAAAGGAACGATTATTAGACCGAAAAGAAGAATTACCAATGTGTGATATATGTAAACGAGACCCATTGCCAAAAACAACTGACTCTTTACCTGAATATGGAGAATAGTCGTAAAATGATGACGGGTCCGAGGTCATGTGATTTGTTGCTCCTGAATCAAGAATATATGGTTCGGTGTGAGCTACGTACGCAGCATTGTATCTATGCCAACACACTTGAGCACTGTGGCCATTCTTGAAGCAAACTTGACAAGTGACATCTGTATCGACAGAACTCGAAGCATGGCTTGGAGTGTATGGTGTGGGGAGAATACCACGGCCCGGGTTTCCATGACCAAACTGTGGTTTAATCACGAGACCAGACTGACCACGACCTCTGCCTTGGCCTCTTCCATTACCCTGACCTCGACCAGGAACAAAATATTGACCTCGTCCAGGAGCAAAATTCTGACCGAAATTCGTACCGTTATCATTGTTTCGCCAATTTCCTCCATCACGATTGGATCCCTTTCCACCACGATTTCTACCCCCGCCTCGATTTCCATTACCACTGCCTCTATTTGCAGCGTAGTTTGCTTGAGGATTGGAGTTACTGATGGGATTTTCCGCGACCAAGGCTACGGTTTGGTGTTGTGGAACACAGAATTTTTGTTGTAGAGTTTCTTCTTTAAGTAGTAGCTCCGTGAGGTCGTCAATGGAGATAGTTTGGCGAAGGCTCGTTGAGGCTGTGGAGGTAAGAAACTCTTTATACTCGTGTCCAAGGCCGCTAAGAATGCGCTGGATCAGTTCCTTGTCTTCCACCGGTTCTCCAGCTGCTGCAAGAGCATCAGTAATGCTTGTTGCTCGCAATAAATAATCTGCAATAGACAGGTTTGATTCCTTCTTAAGTTCATGCAATTTGTCTTTTAGGTTCTCAATCTGTAACGCCGACGTAGCCCCAAACCTTTTTGCTAAAACCTCCCATGCTTGAGGTGCCGTATTGGATGAATTAAGATACGATAACACTGGAGGAGTCACCGTACCCTTAATCCATCCACACACCAGATCAGTACCTGTACTCCAAAGTTCATGCTGAGGATTTTTGGATCCATCTGCAAGGGTTTCGGATGGTGGTGTTGGGTCAATGATGAACAACAATTTATGGGTTCTCAACATGGTTTTGAATAGCCCACTCCAATTGACATAGTTGTCTTTGGTGAGATAGGCCTGACCCATAATTGCATTCGGGTTATAGAAAACTGGAAGAGTATATGTTTTGGTTGTTTGAGCATTCAGAGAATCACTAGACAGGGATGAGCCGTCCATGGCTTTGATACCATGAAAGACGATGCAGAGACGGTAATGACAAAGAGAAAGAGACGGACTGTAGAAGGAATAATTGCCGTGTGTTATTCCATATTGTGGTATAGAATTTATACTAATTACACAAGACTAATGCTACTGTAATTACACTGCTATATTTTAGGCTAGTCAAAGTATCCTACTAGGAATATAATATCAACACATTTAGTTTACTTCCAGCACTCAAGTTGATAGCTAATACCAGCTAATACATTTGGCCCCCAACCCATTACCCACAAGCACAGCAGGTGAATTTCATTGCTCACATGGAAGGATGGACCAAACAAATTCTCCACATCATGGGAGATGGAGATACTCCTTATATTCAGAACTATCGGCAATGAAATTCACCTACTACAAACCATAAAGGATTCCCACCTAGAGAAGGAACGTCTTTAATTATAATGCAATGACACTTATTGTGGACATCTTCTGTGTTAACAAAAAATAGACCAAACATTCGAACATACCAATGTCACAAATGGTAGACTGAACTGAAAGTGTGAATCGGTTCACACATGTTGACAAGTCAAAAGTTGACTTGTATTGAGATTTGTCACTTTCTTATATATTAGTTAATTTCGTTTATATTAGTTAAATTAGTAAATATTGTATTTATTGTAATTAGGTTATTTTTATTTAACTAACCTTCTAACAAATTATTGGATTTGTTTAGTGTCTCTTTTGGTTATATTGTAGATCTCTCACAAAAGGAAAGAGTCCATAGCAAGGAAGGATTTCATGCTAAGGAAAGGTTTCCACAACAAGGAAGGATTGCGTTGGATTATTTAAGGAAGGTCAAAGTCCATTGAAAAGGAGGATTCCTCAAGCAAGTCGACTTCCATGATACAAGAGGACTCTGCGCATATAAATGCTAGCTGGATTGTCTTTTGTAATATACGGTTTTTAGCTCTAGTTTTCCAGCAGTTTTCATAAGGTTATAGAGCGTTTTTTGTGAAGATCATATTAGGTTATTTTGTTCTTCTCTTAACATTGTTTTGTACTTGGATTCGTAATCCAGTTTTATAAGAGAAGGTTTATTGTCTACAGCACGTTGCTGTAGATAAGTGTTAAATTTGTGTTATTCTCTGATTTAAGTTTCTTTATTCCGCTGCTTTACGTACTGGTGTTAGTGCTGGTGCTATCACACCAGGACTCACATCAGATTTGTTTGTGTTTAATTGTCCTTCCTAGCCGCTCAATTTCTTTCAATTGGTATCAGAGCCTATCACTCGATTACACTGAGTGTAGATCCTTGTAAGATCAGTCATTATGGAAGGAAATCTGAATCAATACCGTCCCCCTGTTTTGGATGGAACTAATTACGCTATTTAGAAAGCTAAGATGCGACTTTTCATCAAAGCAATTGATGAAAGGGCGTGGCTTAGTATTATTGTTCCATGGTCTCCTCCTAAGGTAGAAAGTAAGAGTCCTGAGGGTGAATCCTCAGAAAAAATTTTCAAACTCAAACCTGAGGAAGAGTGGTCTACCGCTGAAGTCACTTTAGCTAACTATAATTCCAAGGCTCTTGGTGCTATATCAAGTCATGTGGATGAACATATGTTTAGACTTGTTATAAATCAAAATGTAGCAAAAACAGACTGGGATATTCTGCAAAGCCACTGTGAAGGTGATGCTAGTGTTAAAGCCACTAGGCTAAGAATTCTCATGACCAAGTTTGAGAACTTGAGGATGAATGAGACAGAGGACATAAAAAGTTATTCTGCCAAATTGAGAAAAATCTCAAATGAATGTCTCTCCCTAGGTGAGCCTATATCAAATGCTAGAATGGTAAGTACGATGTTAAGGACTGTTACTGAAAAATTTAATATCAAATTGCTGCTGTTGAAGAGGCACATGATACTACAACCATGGGCTTAGATACTCTTGTAGGTATTCTAACCATGTTTGAGATGAACTTGTCAATTCAACAGCAACATAAAGCTGATAATATTGCTCTTGCAACTGCTCTCTCTAATGTATCCAAAGTGCCAAAAGAGATTGAAGAAATCTCCAAAGAAATTGACACTTCAAATTTGGAAACTGAAGATGTTGCCCTTTTGACCAAAAAGTTTACATCTTTTTTAAAAAATAAACGGGCCAACAAGTTTCCTTCTAAAACTCAAAACTCGTTTGAAAAAACAAAAGAGGATACTGAGAGTAGTTTCAAGAAACCTACTAGTTTTGCTAAGAAAAGATCTGAAACTGTTAAATGTAGAGCTTGCAAAGGTATTGGACACTATGCCAATGAGTGTGCCAATACTCTGAAGAAAAAGGGAATGAGCTTGTGTGCGACCCTGAGTGATAGTGAGGACGAAGATGAGATGCTAAACTTAGCAGTCATGGAAAAATCGCCCACTAGTCACAAACATCAGCCTGATGTAGCTTCAGATGTGGTCACACCAACCATCACATCTTCTGACTCTGAGGTTTACTGTCTTATTTCTCCCCTGTCTGAGAAAACAGAGAATGAAGAAGATGGTGATGCAAGTTACCAAGAACTTCTTGATGCTTATACTGATTTATTTGCTGATTGGGAAAAACGTGTAGAAAAAATAGCTGTTTTCGAAAAGGTTAATGAGAAACTCTCTTCTGAAATTGTTACTTTGAAAGGTGATCTTGAAAAAGTCACCACTGAAAATAGTAATCAAAAGGATGCCATAGCCAAACTCGAGGTCATGCTCACCAAACGTGATATTGAACTCGAGAAGACCAAGACATAACTTGAAAAGGCCAATGGAACTTTTACAAAATTAAATACTGGAAAGGCCAAACTGGATGAAGTTCTGAATTTAGGAAATAATTTAAAAACTGGTCTTGGCTATGAATCCACTTTTGTGAAAGAAGGAGAGAGTTCCTTAAACAAAGTTTCTAAACATCATAAATCTAATCCTAAGAAAAAGAGGTTTGTATGCCACTACTGTTTTGCTCCAGGTCACATCAGACCCTTCTGCTACAAAAGGATTCATGACCTTAGAAGAGCTGCTCCTCAGATGAGCCCCCGGATGTACTCACATCACCACTCACATCAGCAGAAAACTGGGAAGTTTGTGTGGATGGAAAAGAAAAGTGAAGAATGCAAAGTGATATTCACCTCACTCAAAGCGGCGTAGGCGCTCATGGTACTTCGACGGGGTGCTCAAGGCACATGACAGGTAACATAGAGTTTCTCACTGATTACACCGAAGTTAAAGGTGGAAACGTGAACTATGGGGGAGGAGCCCAAGGTAAGATCATTGGTAAAGGTACTTTATGTGTTAATCATATGCCAAAATTGAAAAATGTCTATCATGTGGAAGGCTTAAAAGCTAATCTCATTAGTATAAGCCAACTATGTGATGACAATTTGCATGTTAAATTTGATAAGCATGAATGCAAAGTATTTGATGACACTAATCAGTGCTTATTCACTAGAGTAAGGTCTTAAGATAATTGTTACAAATTCGGTGACAACTTATCTTGCCTTAGCTCCAAAATAAATGACCTTGATATTTGGCATCAAAAGTTAGGTCATGCAAGTTTTAGGAAAATAGAAGAATTAGTAAGATTTGATGATGTCAAACACTTACCCAAACTTGATTTTAAACAAGCAAGTGTGTGTGGTCCTTGTCAAAAAGGCAAGCAAACCAAAGCTTCCCACAAAAAGATTGATCAAAGTTTCACATCTGAGATCTTTGAATTAATCCATACTGACCTTATGGGTCCCATTGAGGTTGAAAGCTTAAGTAAAAAGAAATACTCGTTTGTGTGTGTAGATGATTTTTCTAGGTACACATGGGTCCTATATTTGAAAGAAAAGTCTGAAGCACTTGAAGTTTTTAAAGTTTGGTATAAGAAAGTAAAAAACTTGTATGGTAAAAAAGTTATAAAATGGGGTGGCTGAAAGAAAGAATCGTACTTTGCAAGAGATGACACGTGTCATGCTTAGTTCTAAAAACATCTCTAAACGATTCTGGGCTGAGGCTCTTAACACAGCTTGTCACATAGGAAATAGAGTCTTCTTAAGAGTTGGGTCAACCATGACTCCCTATGAAATTCTTCTTGGTAAAAAACCTACTCTTAAGTACTTTCATGTTTTTGGTTGCATATGTTATGTCCTGAATGATAGAGATTATCTGTCAAAATTTGATTCTAAGAGTGACAAAGCTGTATTCCTAGGGTATTCCACAAATAGCCGTGCTTATAGAGTTTACAATCTTAGAACTAAAACTGTGATGGAATCTATCAATGTCACTTTTGATGATACTGCTGATTTAAATCAAAAAACTCTTGAAGATGATGTCTCAGGTTGCGTTGAAACATTGGGAGATATCCAGAATACTGCTGAACAGAAGCAGCAAACAAAGCTGCAGAAAGACGATGCAGGTCCTGATGTGAACACATCATCACCTACATCAGGTCAAAATGACTCTACATCAGACCCAGAAAGTTCAGACAGTGAAGATGAAAATCTGGACAGGACCAGAGACATACCAAGCCAGATTCAGAAGAACCACCCTATTACACAGGTGGTTGGGAATGTGAATGACAAAGTGAGCACAAGGGAGAAGCCAAGGGTCAACTACAGAGAATTGGCCGGATTGAACTGTGTAAGCTCACAGGTAAACAAGGTAAGTTCTTGCTGTTTTGTTTCTCATATTGAGCCTAAGAATGTTATAGAGGCTTTGAAAGATGAAAATTGGATTATGGCAATGCAACATGAATTATCCCAATTTGAGAAAAATGATGTGTGGGTCTTGGTTCCTAGACCAAAAGGTGGAAATGTGATAGGAACCAAGTGGATTTTTAAAAATAAAACAGATGAAAATGGGCAAATAACTAGGAACAAAGCTAGGCTTATAGCCCAAGGCTACACCCAAGTTGAAGGGATTGATTTTGAAGAAACTTTTGCCCCAGTTGCTAGAATAGAATCTATTAGGCTACTTCTTGCTATTGCATGTTATTTAGACATCACTTTACATCAAATGGATGTAAAGAGTGCCTTCTTAAATGGTGTTCTTAATGAAGAAGCCTATGTTGAGCAACCAAAGGGATTCACTGATCCTCATTATCCTGACCATGTTTATAAGCTAAAGAAAGCTTTGTATGGCTTGAAACAAGCCCCTAGGGCTTGGTATGGGAGGCTCACTGAGCATCTCATACAAATGGGTTTTAAGAGAGGTGAGGTAGATAAAACTTTATTTATCTTGAAAAATAAAGAGGGGTTTTTGGTGGCACAAATCTATGTAGATGACATTGTGTTTGGATCTTTATCCAAGAACATGTTAGACTACTTTGTCACTAGTATGTCCACCACCTTTGATATGAGCATGGTGGGTGAGTTAAACTATTTCCTAGGACTTCAAATAAAACAAAGTAAGGAAGGAATATTTATTTCACAAAGTAAGTATGCTAGGAATTTGGTCAAAAAATTTTCTCTTGATAACTCCTCTCATCTCAAGACTCCTATGGGATCTACCCAAAAGTTGTGTAAGGATGAGGATGGTGAAGATGTTGATCCTACCTTATATAGAAGTATGATTGGAAGCTTGTTGTATCTTTCAGCAAGTCGTCCTGATATCATGTTTAGTGTATGTCTATGTGCGAGATACCAAGCTAGCCCAAAACTCTCTCATCTCAAGGCTGTCAAAAGGATAATTAAGTATGTTGGGGGAACTGTTAACTTAGGGCTAAGCTACACTCGAGATACAAACACAAATTTGGTAGGATTCAGTGATTCTGATTGGGCAGGTAATGCCGATGATAGAAAAAGCACAACTGGAGGTTGTTTTTATCTTGGGAACAACTTAGTGTCTTGGTATAGTCGAAAACAAAACTGCGTTTCTCTCTCCACTGCTGAGTCTGAATATGTTGCAGTTGGCAGTTGTTGTTCTCAACTTTTTTGGATGAATCAGATGATTAAGGATTATGGGCTCAAAAGCGATGTTTTAACTGTCTTTTGTGATAATCTAAGTGCCATAGAAATATCAAAAAATCCTGTTCAACACTCACGTACTAAACACATTGACATTAGACATCATTTTATTCGTGATCTTGTTGAGCAAAAAATCATTAACTTGGAATCTATAGGCACTGAAAAACAATTGGCTGATATTTTCACCAAAGCCCTTGATTTTCAGAGATTTTCTACCCTAAGGAAGTCTCTGAGTTTGTGTGTCATCTGATGATGTGATCCCTCGTGTGATCACATCAGAACCTACACCTGTATAGTATAGTATTTGTATTTAAAAAAAAATGCATTGCACGATACATCTCAGTGTGGTCACTTGTATCACTTCTCTGACATGACTTTTCTCTGAATTGTGAATTCTTCTTAAATAGTGTTAACATATGTTGGCACATATTTATCCTAATGGATGTCTCTTGGTGGGTGCTTATTATAAGGGAAACAGCTGCTCCATTCATGGTATGAAGTCATTTCAGTATGAACAAAAAAAAAATAATAATAATAATGTCACAAAGTGACATATTCATCTGAAAGAGGGCTATCCATGAAGGTAAAGTAGAGTGAAAGCTACCCAAAATTCTTTTCCCACAAATAAAAAATGGGTGGGTGTATTCTAGAGGCCAAGCAAGACTAGAAGACAATTCATTGACTTTCTTAGAGGAGATGTGTCCCCTGATGTGATTACATCCCATGCCACACCTATACTGAGATTTATCCTTCACATGTGTGTACATTTTGCATCATTCTCCTAGACATCAGTTAGGTCAACCTGGTCATTGGTGCAACATACTGTTAAATTTTTTTCTCTCCCTATTCTTTTTAAAGTTTCAAAGATTTTGTGCTCAACAAAGTTAGGAATCTTATATCTCTAATGTCCATGTATGGAGAAGTATATTTTGCGATTTTTTTTGTGTTGTTTATGGCAGGTAAATCATTCACAAAAGTGAAAACTTAAAAAAAAAAAAAAAAAGGAGGGCCTATGTTTCCTTTTCATCAAAGGATTCTATAGAAGTTGCAAATTTTCAAAACTCTGTTTGGAATCCTTGTCTAATTTTGGTTTCCCTCCTAATTTAGGATTGGCCTAGGTGTCCTTTTCCTATTAGGTTTCTAAATGTGCTATCACATCTTAAGTACCACCGGCCAAATCTTCAATATTCACTCCTCTCTCTCTCTCTCAAACTACACCAGAACAAATTCCTTTCGTCTCCTGTTTCTCTCTCTCTCTCCTGCTCTCTTCTAGCTTCGATCATGGCTTCCCCAGCTCGATCCGCTCCTTCAAGCCCTATAGTATCTCCTCCATTGTCTCCAATCGCTCCAACTGAAGGCGCTATTGAACTATTTGTTGATACAGAGGCCACACCTATCTCTGTGTCCTTACCCGGAGCTCCAGACAATATTATTGAAGTTGAAAATTCAGGAGATTTGAAGGCCATTGGTGCTCACCATGGTATGGAAAAAGGCCCCAATTGGTCCTTAAGGCAAAAAGGGTTCTCGCCAAATATGGAAGCTTTCTCTCCTAGGGTTAGGCCTAGCATGGCTGATCCGGATTTTTTGGAAGGCGATGATGATGAAGACTTTGTCCCAGCCTCGGAATCAAAAAGAAAGAGGAAGACATCCTCCACAGCCTCCGCCGTTCACCCATCTGCATCAGCTCCAGAATCACAATCCAAACCCTCTAGCACTGTTCGCCCCAGGCGCAGAAAATATATCGTTCCAACTGAATCCAGTGACTCTGAAGGGCCTCAAGCTGAAGATTTTGAGGTTGTTTCAAGGCGTGCTATTCCCACTGCTACCACACCGCCTGTATCACCTAGAGCTGGTACTCTTCCCTCTGTTAGTGAACACATTGATGAAGAAGAGGATACTGATGATATTCCTATCCAAGCCCTTATTGATCTGAAAAAGGGCAAAAGCATTGCTAGGAAATCAAAGGAGAAAGCAACCGCTTCAATTGCTGAACAGGTTCCACTAATGGGATCTGATGATGATGATGAGGCTGAGGATGAAACATTCAAACTTGGCAGAGAAGAATTAGAAGCTGAAAAGGAAGATGCGGGTGCTGATGTGAGCGCACCAGCTCCCACACCAAGAAGGAAAAGCTCAAGAAAGACCCAACCCTCAGTCAGTTCCACGCCTGTGCCTAGGCGTTCATCAAGGGTTAAACCTTCTAAGCGCACTGTAAGTCCACATCATCCAGAAAAATTTATGAATAAAGATACAAAGCAAAGATTTGAATTTTTTAGGATGAAAGGTTTTATTGTTGAAAGGGTATTGGACAAAACCTTTGATGACATGGGACTGACTAGGTATCTCCAGGAAAAAGGTCTTCTTTATACTGTTACTTATCCCTCGAGCTTTTATCCTTCACTTGTGTCTGAATTCTATGTAAGTCTTCTCCAAACTATTCACGACCCTAGGTCTGCAAGTTTTGAAAAAGTTTGTGTCAGAGGTAAAACCATTGTGTTTTCCCCTGCTGTGATCAATTCTTTCCTTCAAACCCCCTGTCCTCAACAAATCCCTCCTATGGCTCCAAAAAATGACATTGCCAATGCATCAAATGGCCTTGACCCTATATGGCACAATCAATACAAGTGCACAATGCTGACTTCCCTGTGTGGTTTCCTGTTTAAAATAGCTACTTTGAATTGAAAGCCTACCTCCAATCGAAATACTGTCACCACAGCCCATGCTGACCTTATCTATAGAATTTTTAGGGGTGTGGAGTTTAACCTTGGAGAAATTATGTTTGGAAGTATCATCCAGTTTGCTGAAAAGGAGCTTCCCTCTGATCTTCCTTTCCCGTGCTTAATCTCTGGAATTTGTATTAAACAAGGCGTGGACATTCTTCAATCGGACAGGCTATGGGAGAAAGTTGAATCTTTTGGGATTCAACCTGTACTGGAGTGCACCAAGCGTACTATTGACCTTCTAGTAGCTTTCCCAGACGATCCTCCTGTTAATATTCCTGAAGAAGAAGATGATGATCTAGCTGATGTTGGTGATGATGTGATCGCATCTCCACCCCCACAGATTGATCCTGCTGCAATCTATTCTGAAGAAATCAAGTTTCTTGAGAAATCCATGCTTCAGGCTCGAGTGCGGTTCAAGGAAATGGCTACCCGCAGGAACAGGTTGTTGTTTGCCTTGGCAAACCTTTCTGATCAAAAAGGGGGAGCACCACCAGCTACAGCTAGCACTAGCCAAGTTTTTGAAGACATCAGTCAAACCTTTCGATGGGATTTACTTTAGAAGACACAGGAAGAACTGGACAAAGCTGGTTCAAGCAGTTGAGGAAGCAATTTGAACATTTGTTTTGAAAACAATATTTATTTTTTTGCTTATGTTTTAGTTTATTTACTTATGTTTGTTTTATTCTAAAACTGATTTGTGTGTTTCTTGAATTTTCTTAACTCATGCTAGATGTTTGCATATAGGGGGAGCTTACTTTTAATCTCAATACTAAGTTTTAGATGTGTTCTTGGCTTAATATTGTTTTGACCAGAAAGCAACAAATCAGGGGGAGATTGAAAGTGTGAATTGGTTTACACATGTTGACAAGTCAAAAGTTGACTTGTATTGAGATTTGTCACTTTCTTATATATTAGTTAATTTCGTTTATAATAGTTAAATTAGTAAATATTGTATTTATTGTAATTAGGTTATTTTTATTTAACTAACCTTCTAACAAATTATTGGATTTGTTTAGTGTCTCTTTTGGTTATTTTGTAGATCTCTCACAAAAGGAAAGAGTCCATAGCAAGGAAGGATTTCATGCTAAGGAAAGGTTTCCACAACAAGGAAGGATTGCCTTGGATTATTTAAGGAAGGTCAAAGTCCATTGAAAAGGAGGATTCCTCAAGCAAGTCGACTTCCATGATACAAGAGGACTCTGCGCATATAAATACTAGCTGGATTGTCTTTTGTAATATACGGTTTTTAGCTCTAGTTTTCCAGCAGTTTTCATAAGGTTATAGAGCGTTTTTTGTGAAGATCATATTTGGTTATTTTGTTCTTCTCTTAACATTGTTTTGTACTTGGATTCGTAATCCAGTTTTATAAGAGAAGGTTTATTGTCTACAGTACGTTGCTGTAGATAAGTGTTAAATTTGTGTTATTCTCTGATTTAAGTTTCTTTATTCCGCTGCTTTACGTACTGGTGTTAGTGCTGGTGCTATCACACCAGGACTCACATCAGATTTGTTTGTGTTTAATTGTCCTTCCTAGCCGCTCAATTTCTTTCATGAACACCCACCCAACCACCGGTAACCTCTGCAGGAAAACAGATAGTGTCGGCCAGAATCCACTGCATGTTTAAGAAAGTCTTGTTAATAATCAATAAGTTGTCATTGAAATGTATGAATGATTGGACAGAAATTAACTAAACCTGAAGAGGACAAAGAAACCGTAGGTCTCCACGATCATGCCATTCATAGGCCATCCAATAAGGACAAAGAAGAACCCAATACCAAATGAAATGGAACCCTGTCCGATAAGAGATTCACAACATATGAGGCAAGAAGGAATTGAAACTGAAAAAATATAATAATAACAAGAAACTCCACCCACCCCACTCCCACAGAGAGAGAGAGAGAGAGAGAGAGAGAGAGAGAGAGAGAAACCTTGAAATTCTGTGGTTTCATGAAGAATAGCAAGGTGGACTTCACTCCAATGGTTAGGGTCAATCCTGACAAAAAGAGAATCTGACAATATATGGACACGTCAAACCTGAGTCAATTCTAAGGATGATCTTAAAAAGAAACGGAAGTACTCCCTCTGTCCCAAAATGAGTGACCATTTTTTGTTTTTCACAAAAATTAAGGAAGTTGTCTTTTAGGATTTCAGTAGCACATATAAATAAATACCGTTGGTGTCCATGCTATACAATTGCAAGAGAACACTAAGACATGGTAGTTAGCAAAGGTGAATTTAGTAAAATTATACAAAAATAGACACTCATTTTAGAACAAAAAAAATTAAAAAATGAACACTCATTTTGGACCTTACATTTCCCATCGCAAGAAGGCCTTTGTCAAAGAAGAGGAAGACTCCAATAAATGCGAATAATATGCCAAACCCAGTCAATCCTAGCCCAATCTCTGTTCATACGTTTGCAAAAAGAAAAACAGGAAAAGTTAGTCCAAGAATGGGCTAGTAGTTACAATCAAATGAATAACAAATTTAAGTTTAACAATCAATAATTATAAGCACTTTTTTCCACAAAAAAAGAACTATTTTACAGGCTCACCATTAAGCAATTCAGGCCCAATAACTTCAGAAGAAAAAACAAAAGAGTACCTCAGCAGAAACTTACTATCTACTCAACCATGTACAGGTAAACATACAAGGCATACCCTTGTTAATACAGCAATTGATCAAACAAAAACCACAGTGTATACAAATTTCCCAGCTGCAACAGTCTTCAGGATCCCCTTTCTGGCTTTCAATACCCCTGCTCTCCCTTTCACCAGTTGCTCGATTTCCTTAATAACAGCTTGTTCAGGCCTGCCCTTGAAAGAAAACACCCACTATCTCTTTCCTTCCAAATACAGTATATGTGCTTGCCAAGGCTAACCTCCTAATTAACGAACTGAAGGACTTCCCCTCACAGTTTGTCAAATCATTCCCAAGTTTTGAATCCATCCATTGTAGCATGGTCTTGCAAGATATCTAATCTCTATCTACTTCCAGAGTTTAGCTGAAGGGACATAAAAAGAATAGGGGTTCCTTTGTTTCTCTTTCACCACATGTTTATCTTCTGAGATTGTTTTTCACTCTCTTTGTTATTAAGTTTTCCGCTATTATTCACCCATAAAATTAAAAAACAACTTGGGATATTCCCACTGAACCAAACAACTTTGTGCCATCTGACAAGAGGCTTATGAATTCTAACCTTATCCCAAGCACAATTAACTGAAGACTGCTTATTACTTCTCAGGTCCCACATCACCTCATCTTATGAATCTCGGGATTAGAGGCTGGGGAAAGATATATCTTAGCACACATAGTTCCTGAGAAAATATTCAGTTCTTTATGACAATAATGACATACCTGATATGATAGATAATATTCAAATTCAAGCAATCCCGTAATATTCAAAAGCTAATCAAATCAATTTACAATCAATTAATTTATATACATAGGCAATCACGGGATTGCTTGAATTTGAATATTATCTATCATGATATAGATATACTGTACTAGTAATTTCTAACTAGATTCAAGTACAAATGATTATATTTAATTGATAACGTTTAAATCTACCTCGTTATTAAGTTAACTTCTATTCTTCCGTATTTTATTTGCAGACTGTCACCAGTTCAGACTGTGAACCAGTGTTTCACCATTGCATAACATGAAATCAATCCGACCTTAAGACCACAGTCATGTTCACCACCACTACTTGTGACCAATACAAAGTACCAAAGAATAGGAAAACAACAAAAAGGCAAATAATAACAGTTATCATGCCACAACACAAGCGTCTGATTTAACTCATTCGATATCTCAGTAACTAGCGGTTAAGATAGAAGAAGTAATAATCTCTGTAGGATTTCAATCCCAATATTTACTTAATAACCAAATCATATAGCTCGATATCTAAACCAATGTAATATAAGATCACTATCCAAACCGCGGAAACATGCTATAACTTAGGGCACTGATACTGGATATTACTCACATTGTAGAGCTTCTGAAGGATATCATTTGAACTCGAACCATATATCAATTTCAGACATCCTAAGAAAATTGAAAAATAGGTCAAACGACCTTCGACTCACTTCTTCAAAAGTTTCATCAGCATAATGAAAAAGATAAGGGTTTCTCGTGTAGGACAGAGTGCATGGACCACTGCCAATAAGGGTTGTAAGACAAGCTGCTTTCATATATGGTGTAAAGCACTGCTTTGGTCATCTAGATGGAGCACCTGACTTAATACCAACCAATGCAGGATAAGGTACAGAGATTCATCCTACAAGAGTGCACAAAGAAGAGAATTGTGAAGGAGAATAATAGAAGAGCAAGAAGAAGGCTTACTGATGCAAGGGATCAGCAATGCCTGAAGGTCCCAAAGCAACAAAGGCTCAGAACTCCACAAGATCAAATGTCAACTTGCCAAAGCCATCACTGCATTTCTTTTCCATTTTTATAAATCATTACTTAGATAACAAACGCAGATACGAAACACTTACCATAGTTTCTTTAAGTTTTAATCCCTGATTGGACAGTCTTTTCAGTTTTCATTTTTCATTTTTTCAAATACAAAAGTAAATAGTCTGTGCCTTTATGAAGAAATAGTTTTGCATGGAGATCTAAAAAATTGTTTTTTGCAGAAAATTTTCTGTTAATTGTAAAATGATGTTCAAAGTGTTATGTAAAATACATACTACAGAAAATCTTTCGAGATAAAATATGAATATCGGAGATCAAAAACAGAAAAAAGAAACAGTCATAGCTTAACTATAGAGGCCTACTTGGAGAACTATTTTCATTTCTTTTGTTTATCTTCTCTGAAATCACCCAAAATAAAAACAAAAACAAAAAAAGTAGACTGCACTGAAATATGAAGAATTTTCTTTTCTTTTCTTTTCTTTTTTTATAATGAATTCAAGTAACACTGTATTAGTGATGATGTAAGGTGGCATTTTATCTTTCTGACAAATCCCAAAGTGAAATCCAAAAACTGAGTATAAAGAACAATTCTGAGAGAGTTGCCGGCAAGGACAGATCAAAACAAGTTCCATGGGCTTGAAAAATGCAGTCCCTGCACCGCATGGTATGGGAAGAATCTCCAAAACAGCCTTAGACCTAGGGTCTACGAATGCAGCCTTAACCCTCTAAGCAAAAATGTCGTTTCTATCATTCGAATCGATGACCTCCATATCACAATAAAGTGAACTTACCATTGTGCCAAGGCTCACCAAATAGGCTCCATTTGGACTTTGTTGTGGAAAATGTGCATGGCTCCCTCAGTGACTAAAGGAGACATACTCAAGTCAACATTTGTCTCAAGTCTCAACTGCTAGTAGCCAGGCAGAAGCAGAATGAAAGTGAAATTCTTCGTAACTTCACTATCATTTAGCCACCAACTTATGTCCACATCATATGTAATCTTACAGAACAAATCTGATAGAAACAAGTCACAGCCTGGTAGGGTGTACAACAGAGGTGGGAAAGATGCTTCGAAGGCTCAAGCTTTAATTTGGATACCTTGGATGATGGGGTTAATACCTGGGATCGAGCTGGCATAATCTGATCAGCGTCTTAGTTTATATTTTATATCAGTATTTTGCCGTTATTTAGTTTTTAGATTAGGGATAATTTAGTAATTTTACAGTTTTGCTGGACTTGTTTCTATATTAACCTTGGAGTCTTATTTAAATATTCTGTTATTTAATTAAGTCTTAATAAGATTTGTGTTTTGGTTGTTTTTAATTAGTTTCTAGTTTAGGAATCCGAATCCTATTGGGTTTAGGATTAGGAGTAGCTTATAAATAGCTTGTAATACATTCAGAGATTAATAAAGAGTTTTTCCAGCAGCAATTAAGCTCTGCTTTATTGAACTATGTGACCCAATTCTCTTAAGTGTGATGCTCAAGAACCCTAGGTCTGACGCCGGCTAAGGTTGCCTCGGTGTGAAGCCAGGCTTTTCACTCCGTTTTTCTGCCTATTTACTGTTCACATGTACTTACTGTGCACACCCCCAGAACAGCCCCTGCAACTCTTCTTTTACGAATCTCAACAACCCTAAAACCCAACTGTTTTAATCAATCCTTTGAATACCTTATAAAAACAGCCTCCTAATAGCTCTTGTTCTGCTGTGTTCTGCATCAACATCACTGTCTAGAGTTGATTCTGCCTATTGCAGACCAGAAAAAAATATCTATGTAGTCATACTAGCTTGAAATTAAACATGTTAATTAAACAACTAGTAATCAAACAAGAGAGAGAGAGAGAGAGAGAGAGAGAGAGAGAGAGACAGGCACAGTGTTTCTGCTACTACTGACATTTTTATGATAAAAAGCAGAAAACATTAAGTAAAAGTACATGCATTTAAGCTATAACACAAAGTTCAGATTAGAATGGAACTGTATGATTTCTCTGTTGTTATTTCAACCAACAAGTATCTTCTCAATACTATACAGTCAGTGCACTATTATTAAGAAAATTGTATGCTAATCAAGAGGGAAGAAGTCGTATTCTACTATGGTTACTATATCGATCTGGCATGAAAAAAAAGAGTTAAAGGACACCTCAAGCTACCAATGATCTGGGTTAAATTGTCTGAGATTGAAATAAAATTAAATTAATAACAAATAAAATATTAGCAAACCCCTTTTGTCCTCAGTTTTGTACATTATTTTCCCTATCTGCAGAATAATCTCCAACTGTGATTAAACAAAATGCAAGCAATAGTATTCGTTTCAGTGACTTGAAGAATGACAATGAAACTTTGGATAAGACACATGTTTGAGCACTCCATTGTTTCCAAAATTCAAAGCTCCAAACTTCTATAAGAAAATGAAATCAGGTAAGTTAACTCACTTTTCACATCACTTGTCTCAAAAGAAATCATTGCTGCACCACAAAGCAAACCTTATTCAGAAAATCCTTTATTCTTGCTGCAGGAAAACATGAGAGGGTTAAGAAACAAACGAAATAAGGATAAAAAATTCATGATAAATAGCACATCCTGACCCGACAGTTCGCGAAGAGAGTAAGACTGTATTAACCAAATAAGTTTTATAAAACTAGATCTATATAATGTAAAAAAAAAAAAAAAAACTGCATTCTATAGCATACCAAGACCCAATTAAAGTAAAAGTAAGGCCTTTCCTAACTTTTTCTTATTTTCGCGGGTAGGCAGAAGGGGAGTGCATAAATCGTGCTCCGTATTTATGAAAGAAATTGAGTGCATATTATTACATAATATTCATTTCAACAAATATAAGGCTTTAGTAATATAAGATTCAGTCACTTTTCAATCTTTCTTCCATTCCACTCAAAATAGTCCCAATTTGAAAAGTCCAATGTTCGCATGCCATAGCAAACTGAAAGTGTGTAATACCTCACACACATTGACAAGTCAAAGGTTGACTTGTATTAAGATTTGTTACTTTCTTTATATTATTTATTTTAGTTAATATTGTATTTATAGTAATTAGGTTATTTTATTTGACTAACCTTCTAACCAAATATTGGATTTGTTTAGTGTATCTTTTGGTTATTTTGTAGGATCTCTTACATAAGGAAAGAGTTCATGATAAGGAAGATAGAAGTCTATTTAAAAAAGTTTTCCTCAAGCAAATCAACTTCTACAAACAGGGATTCTTTGTCTATAAATTCAGGCCGGATGGCTCATTCTTTCACACGGTTTTAAGCTCTAGAATTTCAGCAGTTTCATAGAATCAAGAGTGTGTTTTGTGTGAGATCTAGTTTGGTTATTTTGTTTTTCTCTTAGTATTCTTTCGTGTACCTGAATTCGTGATTTAGTTTAATAAGAGAAGTTTTATTGTCTACAGCATGTTGCTGTAGATAAGTGTTAGTTTTGTGTTTTCTCTGATTTAAGTTTGTTTATTCCGCTGCTTTAAGTACTGGTGTTAGTGCTGGTGCTATCACACCAGAACTCACATCAGGTCTGTTTGCATTCAATTGTCATTCCTAGCCGCTCAATTTCTTTCAATTGGTATCAGAGCCAATCACTCGATTACACTAAGTGAGATCCAAGAAAGAGCAGTCATTATGGAAGGACATTTGAATCAATACCGTCCCCCTGTTTTGGATGGAACTAATTACGCTATTTGGAAAGCTAAGATGCATCTTTTCATCAAAACAATTGATGAAAGGGCGTGGCTTAGTATCATTGTTCCATGGTCTCCTCCTAAGGTTGAAAGTAAGAGTGCTGAGGGGGAAACCTCAGAAAAAATCTTCAAACTCAAACCTGAGGAAGAATGGTCTACCGCTGAAGTCACCTTAGCTAACTATAATTCCAAGGCTCTTGGTGCTATATCAAGTCATGTGGATGAACATATGTTTCGGCTTGTTATAAATCAAAATGTAGCAAAAACAGCCTGGGATATTCTGCAAAGTCACTGTGAAGGTGATGATAATGTTAAGGCCACTAGGTTGAGAATTCTCATGACCAAGTTTGAGAACTTGAGGATGAATGAGACTGAGGACATAAAACGCTATTCCGCTAAATTGAGAGAAATCTCAAATGAATGTCTCTCCCTAGGTGAGCCTATATCAAATGCTAGAATGGTAAGTAAAATGTTAAGAACTGTTACTGAAAAATTCAATATCAAAATTGTTGCTGTTGAAGAGGCACATGATACCACAACCATGGGTTTAGATACTCTTGTGGGTATTCTGACCATGTTTGAGATGAACTTGTCAATTCAACAGCAACATAAAGCTGAAAATATTGCTCTTGCAACTGCTCTTTCTAATGTATCCAAAGTGCCAAAAGAGATTGAAGATATCTCCAAAGAAATTGACACTTCAAATTTGGAAACTTAAGATGTTGCCCTTTTGACCAAAAAATTTACGTCTTTCTTAAAAAATAAACGGGACAACAAGTTTCCTTCGAAAATTCAAAACTCGTTTGAAAAAACAAAAAAGGATACTGAGAGTAGTTTCAAGAAACCCACTAGTTTTGCTAAGAAAAGATCTGAAACTGTTCAATGTAGAGCCTGCAAAGGTTTTGGACACTATGCCAATGAGTGTGCCAATACTCTGAAGAAAAAGGGAATGAGCTTGTGTGCGACCCTTAGTGATTGTGAGGACGAAGATGAAATGCTGAACTTAGCAATCATGGAAATCTCGCCCACTAGTCACGAACATCAGACTGATGTAGCTTCAGATGTAGTCACACCAACCATCACATCTTCTAACTCTGAGTTCTACTGTTTTATCTCTCCCCTGTCTGAGAAAATAGAGAATGAAGAAGACTGTGATGCAAGTTACCAAGAACTTCTTGATGCTTATACTGATTTATTTGCTGATTGGGAAAAACGAGTAGAAAAAATAGCAGTTTTCGAAAAGGTTAATGAGAAACTCTCTTCTGAAATTATTACTTTGAAAGGTGATCTTGAAAGAGTTACCACTGAAAATGGGAATCAAAAGGATGCCATAGCCAAACTCGAGGTTATGCTCACCAAACGTGATATTGAACTCGAGAAGACCAAGACAGAACTCAAAAAGGCCAACGGAACTTTTACAAAATTGAATACTGGAAAGGCCAAACTTGAGGAAGTTCTGAATTTAGGAAATAATTCAAAAACTGGTCTTGGCTATGAATCGACTTTTGTGAAAGAAGGAGAGAGTCCCTCAAAAAACAAAGTTTCTAAACATCATAAAACTAATCCTAAGAAAAAAAGGTTTATATGCCACTATTGTTTTGTCCCAGGTCACATCAGACCCTTCTGCTACAAAAGGATTCATGACCTCGGAAGATTTGCTCCTCAGATGAGCCCCCGGATGTACTCACATCACCACTCACATCATCAGAAATCTGGGCAGTTTGTGTGGATGGAAAAGAAAAGTGAGGAATGCAAAGTAGTATTCACCTCACTCAAGAGCATCATAGCTTGCTCATGGTACTTCGACAGCGGGTGCTCAAGGCACATGACAGGTAATATAGAGTTTCTCACCGATTACACCAAAATTAAAGGTAGAAACGTGAACTATGGGGGAGGAGCCCAAGGCAAGATCATTGGTAAGGGTACTCTATGTGTTAATCATATGCCAAAATTGAAAAATGTCTATCATGTGGAAGGCTTAAAAGCTAATCTCATTAGTATAAGCCAACTATGTGATGACAATTTGCATGTTAAATTTGACAAGCATGAATGTAAAGTGTTTGATAACACAGATCAATGCTTGTTCACTGGAGTAAGGTCTCAAGATAATTGTTACAAATTTGGTGACAACTTATCCTGCCTTAGCTCCAAAATAAATGATCTTGAGGTTTGGCATCAAAAGTTAGGTCATGCAAGTTTTAGGAAAATGGAAGAATTGATAAGATTCAATGCTGTTAAACACTTACCCAAACTTGATTTTAAACAAGTAAGTGTGTGTGGTCCTTGTCAAAAGGGCAAGCAAACTAAAGCTTCCCACAAAAAGATTAATCAAAGTTCCACATCTGAGATTTTTGAATTAATCCACACTGACCTTATGGGACCCATTGAGGTTGAAAGCTTAAATAAAAAGAAATACTCTTTTGTGTGTGTAGATGATTTTTCTAGGTACACATGGGTCCTATATTTGAAAGAAAAGTCTGAAGCACTTGAAGTATTTAAAGTTTGGTATAGGAAAGTAAAAAACTTGCATGGTAAGAAAGTTATCAAAATTCGATCTGATCATGGAACTGAATATGAGAACACTTTGTTCTCTGAATTTTGTGACTCCAAAGGAATAACCCATGATTTTTCAGCCCCTAAAACTCCTCAACAAAATGGGGTGGCTGAAAGAAAGAATCGTACTTTGCAAGAGATGGCTTGTGTCATGCTTAGTTCTAAAAACATCTCTAAACGATTCTGGGCTGAGGCTCTTAACACAGCTTGTCACATAGGAAATAGAGTCTTCTTAAGAGTTGGGTCAACCATGACTCCTTATGAAATTCTTCTTGGTAAAAAACCTACTCTCAAGTACTTTCATGTTTTTGGATGCATATGTTATGTCCTGAATGATAGAGATTATCTGTCAAAATTTGACTCTAAGAGTGACAAAGCTGTATTCCTAGGGTATTCTACAAATAGCCGTGCTTATAGAGTGTACAACCTTAGAACTAAAACTGTAATGGAGTCTATCAATGTCACTTTTGATGATACTGCTGACTTGAATCTAAAAACTCTTGAAGATGATGTCTCAGGTTGCGTAGAAACAATGGAAGATACCCAAAATACAGCTGGACAGAAGCAGCAAACAGAGCTGCAATGCAGGTCCTGATGTAATCACATCACCACCTACATCAGGTCAAAATGAGTCTACATCAGATTCAGTAAGTTCAGATAGTGAAGAGGAAAATCTGGACAGGACCAAAGACAAACCAAGCAGGATTCAAAAGAATCACCCAGTTGCACAGGTGGTTGGCAATGTAAATGACAAGGTAAGCACAAGGGAGAAGCCAAGAGTCAACTACAGAGAATTGGCTGGATTGAGTTGT
This sequence comes from Platycodon grandiflorus, assembly GCA_016624345.1. NCBI lineage: Eukaryota > Viridiplantae > Streptophyta > Magnoliopsida > Asterales > Campanulaceae > Platycodon > Platycodon grandiflorus. Next base: position 28,616,746 of record CM028364.1, read on the forward strand.
GTAAGTTCACAGGTAAGCGAGGTAAACTCTTGTTGTTTTGTGTCTCATCTTGAACCTAAGAATGTCATAGAGGCAATGAAAGATGAAAATTGGATTATGACAATGCAAGAAGAATTAACCCAATTTGAGAAAAATGATGTGTGGGTCTTGGTCCCTAGACCAAAAGGTGGAAATGTTATAGGGACCAAGTGGATTTTCAAAAATAAGATGAGAATGGGCAAATAACTAGGAACAAAGCTAAGCTTGTAGCTCAAGGCTACACCTAAGTAGAAGGGATTGATTTTGAAGAAATATTTGCTCCGGTTGCTAGAATAGAATCTATTAGGCTTCTTCTAGCCATTGCATGTTATTTAGACATCACTTTACATCAAATGGATGTAAAGAGTGCCTTCTTAAATGGTGTCCTTAATGAAGAAGCTTATGTTGAGCAACCAAAGGGATTCACTGATCCTTATTGTCCTAACCATGTTTATAAGCTAAAGAAAGCTTTATATGGCTTGAAACAAGCTCCTAGAGCTTGGTATGGGAGGCTCACTGAGCATCTCATACAAATGGGTTTTAAGAGAGGTGAGGTAGATAAAACTTTATTTATTTTGAAAAATAAAGAGGGGATTTTGGTGGCTCAAATCTATGTAGATGACATTGTGTTTGGATCTTCATCCAAGAACATGTTAGACTACTTTATCACTAGTATGACCACCACCTTTGAGATGAGCATGGTGGGTGAATTGACCTATTTCCTAGGGCTCCAAATAAAACAAAGTAAGGAGGGAATATTCATTTCACAAAGTAAGTATGCTAGAAATTTAGTCAAAAAATTTTCTCTTGACAACTCTTCTGATCTCAAGACTCCTATGGAATCTTCCCAAAAGTTGTGTAAGGACGAGGATGATGATGTTGATCCCACCTTATATAGAAGTATGATTGGGAGCTTGTTGTACCTTTCAGCAAGTCGTCCTGACATCATGTTTAGTGTGTGTCTATGTGCAAGATATCAAGCTAGCCCAAAAATCTCCCACCTTAAGGCTGTCAAACAGATAATTAGATATATTAGGGGAACTGTCAACTTAGGGCTAAGTTACACTCGTGATACAAATACAAATTTGGTAGGGTTCAGTGATTCTGATTGGGCAGGTAATACTGATGATAGAAAGAGCACAACTGGAGGTTTTTTTTATCTTGGGAACAACTTAGTGTCTTGGTATAGTCGAAAACAAAACTGCGTTTCTCTCTCAACTGCTGAGTCGGAATATGTTGCAGTTGGCAGTTGTTGTTCTCAACTTCTTTGGATGAATCAGATGATTAAGGATTATGGGCATAAAAGCAATGTTTTAACTGTCTTTTGTGATAATCTAAGTGCCATAGAAATATCAAAAAATCCTGTTCAACACTCATGTACTAAACACATTGACATCAGACATCATTTTATTCGTGATCTTGTTGAGCAAAAAATCATTAGCTTGGAATCTATAGGCACTTAAAAACAGTTGGTTGATATTTTCACCAAAGCCCTTGATTTTAAGAGATTTTCTACCCTAAGGAAGTCTTTGAGTTTGTGTGTCATCTGATGATGTAATCCCCCGTGTGATCACATAAAAAATTTGCATTGCACGATACATCTCAGTGTGGTCACTTGTATTACTTCTCTGACACGACTCATCTCTGAATTGTGAATTCTTCTTAAATAGTGTTAACATATGTTGGCACATATTTATCCTAATGGATGTCTCTTGGTGGGTGCCTAATATAAGGGAAACAGCTGCTCCATTCATGGTATGAAGTCATTTCGGTATGAAAAAAAAAAAAGGAGGTCAAAATGACAAAATCATCCGAAAGAGGGCTATCCATGAAGGTAAAGTAGAGTGAAAGCTACCCAAAAATCTTTTCCCACAAATAAAAAATGGGTGGGTGCATTCTAGAGGCCAAGCAAGACAAGAAGACAATTCATTGACTTTCTTTGAAGAGATGTGTCCCCTGATGTGATTACATCCCATGCCACACATATACTGAGATTTATCCTTCACATGTGTGTACATTATGAATCATTCTCCTAGACATAAGATAGGTCAACCTGGTCATTGGTGAAAAATATTGTTCAAATCTTTTTCTTCCTATTTTTTTTGAGTTAAAAGATTTTGTGCTCAACAAAATTAGGAATCTCATATTTCTGATGTCCATGTATTTAGGGGGAGTATATTTCGGTTTTTTTTATTTTTTTTATGGCAGGAAAATCATTCACAAAAGGAAAACACTTTTTTATATTCTACAAAGGCTAATTTTTTTTTTCCTTATCATCAAAGGATTCTCAAGAAGTTGAGAAAATTAGGAATTTTTTTTTTAATACCAGGCTAATTAGTTTCCCTCATAAACTAGGTCAGTCTAAGGTGTCCTTCTCCTACTAGGATTGTCTAAGGTGTCCTTCTCCTATTAGGTCTTTACTTGTGCTATCACATCATAAATATCACACATGTTGTCTCCACTATTCACTGCTTGTTTTTTCTCTCTCCAATCTCTCCGAAAGCAATATTTCTTTCTCTGTTCTTTCTCTACCTCTCTCTATCAGATTCTGCCATGGCGTCTCCAGCACATTCAGCCCCTTCGAGCTCCTCCGTCTCTCCTCCACCGTCTCCAGCAATTCCAACCGAAGGCGCTGTGGAACTGTTTGTTGATACAGAAGCTACACCGATTTCTGTGTCATTACCTGGGGCACCGGACAATGTCATTGAGGTTGAAAATCCGGGTGACCTAAGGTCAATTGGAGCTCATCATGGTCTGGAAAAGGGCCCAAATTGGTCCCTGAGGCAGAAAGGCTTCTCGCCCAAGATGGAAACCTTCGCTCCTAAGGCTAGGCCGAACATGGCCGATCCTGAATTTCTTGAAGGGGACGATGATGAAGACTTTGCGTCTGATGCTGAAACGAAACGAAAGAGGAAGAAATCCTCCGTCACTAGCTCCGGTAGCCCATCTGGAAAAGCCGCTCCTCCAATTCAAACTAAACCTTCTGGTGCTGGTGGTTCCCGGTGTAGAAAGTACATAATCCCCACAGAATCAAGTGACTCCGAAGGACCGCAGGCTGAAGATTTTGAGGTGTTACCAAGGCGTGCTACTCCATCTGCTATCACACCTCCTGTATCACCAAGGGCTGGAATCCTTTCCTCTGTTTGTGTACATCATGAAGAGGAAGAGGGCAATGACAATATCCCTATTCAAGCCTTAATTGACCTAAGAAAGGGCAAAGGCCTTGCGAGGAAATCAAAAGCTAAGGCAACTGCCTCTATTGCTGAACAAGTCCCTCTTATGGACTCTGATGATGATGATGAAGCAGAGGATGAGACGTTTAAACTGGGCAGAGATGAATTCGAAACTGAAAAGGAAGATGCTGGTGAAGATGTGATCACACCAGCACCCACATCAAGGAAGAAAGGTTCCAGAAAGGCCCAAGTCTCAGTGAGCTCCACGCCTATGCCTAAGCGTTCCTCAAGGATCAAACCCTCCAAAAGAACTGTAAGTCCTCACTCTCTTGAAAAATTCATGACCAAAGATGAAAATAAAAGATTTAATTTTTTCAGAATGAAAGGATTCATTGTTGAAAGGGTTTTAGATAAAACCTTTGATGATATTGGGATGACTAGGTACCTAAAGGAAAAGGGTCTCCTTTACACTGTCTCTTATCCTTCTAGTTTCTTTCCTTCTCTTGTATCCGAATTTTATGCCAATCTTCTTCAATCCATACAAGACCCTAGATCTGAAAATTTTGAGAAAGTGTGTGTTAGAGGCAAAACTATTGTTTTTTCTCCAGCTATGATTAATTCCTTTCTTTAAAATCCCAGTCCTCAACACATTCCTCCCATGGCACCCAAGAATGAAATTGCCAATACCATCTCTAATGGCCTTGATCCTATCTGGCATAACCAGTACAAATGCACAATGCTTACATCCCTTTGTGGTTTCTTGTTTAAAATTGCCACTCTCAATTGGAAACCAACCTCCAACAGAAATACAGTTACCACAGCCCATGCTGACCTTATCTATAGAATTTTCAAGGGTGTGGAATTTAATCTCAGAAAAATTGTGTTTGGGAGCATAGTTCAGTTTGCTGAGAAGGAACTACCATCAGATCTCCCTTTCCCTTGTTTAATTTCTTGTTTATGCATAAAACAAGGTGTGGATATTCTCCAAACAAATCGGTTATGGGAAAAGGTTGAACCGTTTGGGATACAACCAGTGTTGGAATGTACTAAACGTACAATTGATCTACCTGTAGCATTTTCAGATGATCCTCCTGTTGAGCTTCATAATGAAGAAGAAGATGATCTGGATGATGTTGGTGATGATGTGATCACATCTCCAACACCACAGATTGATCCAGCAGTAGTTTATGCAGAAGAAATCAAGTTTCTTGAGAAGTCTATGCTTCAGGCTAGAGTGCAGTTCAAAGAGATGGCAACCAGGAGAAACAGATTGCTATTTGCCCTGGCTAATCTTTTTGATCAAAAAGGGGGAGCATCGGCTACATCGGCTAGTACAAGCCAAGTGTTTGAAGACATAAGTCAAACTTTTCGTTGGGAAGTACTTCAGAAGACAAGGGAAAAATTGGACAAATCTGGACAAGACTGAGAAGACAATATTTTTCTAAAGACAATATTTACTTTATGCTTATGTTTGTTTTTTGTTTTCAATGGTATTTGAATTTTTGGATTATCTTAGCACTTGCTATATGTTTACTATTTAGGGGGAATTTTTGTTGTCTTTATAATCAGTTTTTGATATGATCTTGGCTTAGAATTTGTTTTGACCAGAAAGCAACAAATCAGGGGGAGATTGAAAGTGTGTAATACCTCACACACATTGACAAGTCAAAGGTTGACTTGTATTAAGATTTGTTACTTTCTTTATATTATTTATTTTAGTTAATATTGTATTTATAGTAATTAGGTTATTTTATTTGACTAACCTTCTAACCAAATATTGGATTTGTTTAGTGTATCTTTTGGTTATTTTGTAGGATCTCTCACATAAGGAAAGAGTCCATGATAAGGAAGGATTGCTTTGGTTGATTAAGGAAGATAGAAGTCTATTTAAAGAAGTTTTCCTCAAGTAAATCAACTTCTACAAACAAGGATTCTTTGTCTATAAATTCAGGCCGGATGGCTCATTCTTTCACACGGTTTTAAGCTCTAGAATTCCAGCAGTTTCATAGAATCAAGAGTGTGTTTTCTGTAAGATCTAGTTTGGTTATTTTGTTTTTCTCTTAGTATTCTTTCGTGTACCTGAATTCGTGATTTAGTTTAATAAGAGAAGTTTTATTGTCTACAGCATGTTGTTGTAGATAAGTGTTAGTTTTGTGTTTTCTCTGATTTATGTTTGTTTATTCCGCTGCTTTAAGTACTGGTGTTAGTGCTGGTGCTGTCACACCAGAACTCACATCAGGTCTGTTTGCATTCAATTGTCATTCCTAGCCGCTCAATTTCTTTCACAAACCTTTATCATTGTAGCAGATTTCTTTATTTTATACTCCCTCCGTCCCCAAAAAGGTGTCCCCTTTGACGAGGCACACAGATTACGGAGAGCCAATTGACTGCATATACATTGCGTTCCAATTTTACCCTTAAAGTTGATGTCATATGTGGATGTTCCTTTTTGATTTGGTTAGAAGTAAGGATGAATTCATAAAAGTAACACCAAAAAGATGCTCTACTTTTCAAAGTGGACATTATTTTGGGAACAACCAAAAAGAAATAGTGGAATCTTTTTAAGGAACGAGGGGAGTATTATAAAGGCCGAAGGGGTAAAAAAGTAATTCCAAGGGAAATACATGCTCAACTTTTTGTAAGTCTCTTTGCATGGAATATTCCAAAAAGGGAATGTAAGACTCTATGAGTGGAACGAATGGAGTAAAAAGAAGATATCAAATATATTCACACACGTATATGTATGTATGCATATAATAGTGCCCTAAAAAACCACGGAAAGCCTTCAACCCACTAGTGAGTAAACAAGAAACTAGAGTGATAAGATGGAAACTAAAATTCCACTCATCATACAACCATCCTATACATAACGGAAGTAACACGTAATTAATCAAATTTTATGGGTTCATAACCACGAGATTCGGTGAATGTAAATCAAATGTTAATCCTTATTGTCATGAGGCAAAGCAACGAAACTCCCACCTTATTGTACAGCTCATTTTCCACACAATTTTGGCAACCGCTTCATTTCAAATGTATTAAATCAGTAAGAGTTTCATTTCATTTTCCTCCGTTTACTGAATAATCAAACACACAGTAGAAACGTCAAGACTAAAAGTCGCAGTGGCGAGAGAGCACATTTGGATTCATATTTAATCAATGCAATTCCAATAATATAAGGTCGCAGCGTATACATTTCAATACGATATAAACATTAAAGTGGATTGAAATTGTTAACGCCGGATCAAATTGAACTAAAGTACAGGAGGAAATCGATTCATCCAAATAAAAAATCAAAGATAGAGATAAAACCTAACCAGATTGAAGAAACGCTACAAGGAAACTCCAGTGGTAGAGTGGGGCGAAAGCAGTATTTGCTAGCAAGAGAGAGAGAGAGATAGAGGCAGGCGCGGAATGGGATTTTGATTTTCAGTTTGTTGTTGACGGATGGGAATGACAGATATTGGACATTTCTGTTTTTTATCTGCTGGGATCAAACAATTCTTAATGGAAGGGGAAATTAGGATAGATAAATTGTATCAGACGTCCCTGTACTTTCCACGAGTTACATTCCGTTATGCTCCAGTAGACGTATATTTTTTATCGTTCACGTTCAATTAAAATAGCTGTTATCTTCAATGTGTCATTTCTTTAAAGTATTATATCTTCAACGTGTCATTTTTCTTTAAAGTATTATATCTTCAACGTGTCATTTCTTTAAAGTATTATGAATAAAGTAAAGGAAGTGGTTATTGTCACCCCTCCCCTAATATGTTACACCATTTTATTAATATAAAAATTAAATTCTGATTTATTGAGACATCACCTAAATTTATGTTAGAGTGAGGTTATTCACACCTCCCCACTCTCTCTAAGTACACCTCATTTATTTATTACAAAAATATCATTAAAAAAGTTAACCTTATTGCCCTTAATGTTACTAAATATCCTCATTTATTTTATTTCAGCCCAACACTCCCCCAGTTATTTTTGATACACCCTAACCTTCTTCCCCCAATACACCTCTTATGTTTGGTTTTCATGTTCATCTCTTCCAACATTCTCTACTTCTTATATATCCACATTGTTGCGAAAAACAAACATGGATCACAAACAAGTGAAGGGCCCAAATCCATATATATATATATATATATATATATATATATATATATTAAAATTGGTGAGGAGGCCTATAAGTTTGCCACCTACACCATTTTTGTTAAATCTTCATTTTGGTGAATTTGACTCTTCAAATTCTTATTTATTATGAAAGGAAGTCATTAGGTAATAATATTACCTAATAATATTACCTATTTTAAAGAGTATATATAATAGTGAATAGTAATAGGTGAAGAACTTTAGGTATTGACAAGGAATTTAAAAGCAAATAAAAAGCAAAATAATATTTGTAATGAGATTTGAACCCACAACCTTTTATAGATGCATACTAACCTTAACCAACTAAACCAATTATATTATATATATATATATGTTTTAAGAATACTACATATATTATGGTTAAGTGGGGGTCACGAGACCCATGTACTATAATATTCACTTATTTTGACAGTGTATAAAAAATAAACTATTTTGTAAATATAGTATCCAACTAAACTTTTTCTAATCATTGAATGATCTTCAAAAATAATTTTATAAAATATAATTATATTCAATCCTTAAACAATTCACATTTGTTCAGAAAAAAATATCTTTCTTTAATAAACTCTAAAGTAAATATTTTATTTTTAATTTTTAAAAAATTCTTCAAATATATGTCCAAAATATTTTTATTAAGTGCAAGATGAAAACAAAAAGAAAAAAACAAAGCAAAGAAAAAGCAACCCAACAAAAATGTATAAAAATGAAAATACATATATTGACCACTAATAAAAAAAACTTATTTTGAAACAAAAATACTATACTAAACGTTCACGCCTATATCGAATAATGATAATTTTATATAAAATTATTCATAAAATGTATCAGTTAAACACAAAAGTTAAATTATACCCGTGCTTTCTATAACTAGTAATATAAGTATTTCTTCTCATTTTAAACTTGAAAATCATCTCTCTGAAACAAAAACGAGCTACTAGGTACCACTAAATTCTTATTCAAATTGTAAAGAAATTCATATATAACTCAACTCTAACAATTATTTAACATACAAATTGCAAAATAAATCCTATTTAAACCTAAAATGCAATTTGTTCTCTTCATTTTCCTCATCTTCTTCTTCATTTTCATCAAACTAGTTGATTTGGGTTTGGGTGTGAGTGTCTTATAAGTTGAGAGGGGTGTGTGTTTAGAAAAGAGATAGTTTTTCTAAATATTTTAGAAGGGTAAAATAAAAAAAATGAGAGGGTGTGTATTTAGTATATTGAGAGGTTCAAAATTAAAGGGGTGGTTTACTTAGAAAATTGGTGTACTTAGAGGAATTAGTGGTGTGAGTAGTCCCACTCTTTATCTTAATTCAGAAGACTATAACTTCTTAAATGTATTGCAACTATACAAAAAGATGAAAAATAAAATAAAAATAAAAGTCCTAAATCGAATTGTATGAACCAGAATAAAGCCAAAGTTAAATGATTTGATTGGATTGCAAATTATTAGCGAATTCCAGCATAGAATTCAAATTCAATCGTATAAATCTCAAATTTGAGGGGAAAATAATTATTCAAGCCATAAATGAAAACTTGATGCCCTTTTGCTTCAAGATCCGTTCATAGCGATTATCCGTATTTATATTTCTATATACATGGATAAAGGAGAATGTGTATCGTTTCAAGATGTAGAAGAATGTGAGATATCGAATTCCGCTTCTGTGGGGGAAATACGTGAGGAGGAATTTTTCCTAAGCCTTTGGAGGCGGCGGCGCTGGCGAAAATGGTGAAGGATTCATAGGCTATTGGAACAACTACTTTAAATCTGGATTAGAAGTCACCACCACTTTTGTCGTTGCCACCGCCTCCAGAGGTTTAACGAAATCCTCCTCATTAAGTTCCTGTACAGTAAAGGGATTAGATATCTCGCTCTCCTTATTATATATCCATATATAGAGAAGTATAAATATAGATAATCTCCTTGAATGGGTCTTCAATCAAAAAAGGTAAGAAACGTAATTGAGGGTTTGAATACATTTTATTTATTTATTTGCCTTGAAAATAAGATTTATACAATTGGATTTGAATTTTATGCTAGAATTGGTTAATAGTTCACATCCAACTAGATTATTTAACTTTGACTTTATTTTGATCTGTATTTTGGTATTGGTTATTTCTTTCCCATTTCTTAGTCTTCTCCAACCCTCTAATTTGGGTGCTTGACTTATGAGTAACTCATGTAGAGTTGGGTTTGTTGGTGTTAGCAATGTCGAGGTAAGCTTATTACTAAAATACCTCCATAGTTGGTTAAAAATAATTAGAGATGGTTAGATGGGTATTCTAGTCAAGTCAAAATGGGAGAAGTGCACTAATAACGATATCCCTAAAAATGACATGCGAATGGCGCTTGCTTAAGATAATGGTCATTTATGGAGAAAATGGACAGTGGGAAGTAGGAAGAGCGATAATAAATTTATAAGCACATTCAAGACACATAATTGAGTACATGAACGTCTAGTGTTACACTAAGATTTTTGTTAAGTGTAAAATTTTCAATATTCGACAAGCTTGAAGATTTGCAGTTTTGCCCTCTTTCAATATTTGAAGACTTATAGATGTTACTAATATCTACATGGAAGATAAGAAAATTTTCAAAATTTACTTGGTCAAACTTTATCTCTCTAATTGTGGGTGTAATAACCGAGCATATCATTAGCATGCTGATCATATAATTATGTGCATGCATTGTTAATGTGATTATCGTGGTTCATAATGTTGATTTGATGAGTCGTAAACTCATGATTTCGTGTTTCGGTGCTTTACTTTCTTGTATTGTTTCGTAGCCTAAACTGATCCGAAATGAAAGAGATGAACCATGATATTTTATACCTAGATATACTTGATGTTATAGAGGTCTCATGTTATTAAATCGGACTTTGAAAAAGTAGTATACGTTGTTTTAACTTGAAGTTACAAAACGAAAAAGTTGTTGAAATTGTGTTCGGTTTCGTGAACTTTCTCGTGACTTTAAATTGATCCAAGATCGATATCGAACCCTTTGGGACATCCTTTGATGTGTTATAAGTGTTGTAAAATCATACCTAGGGGTGTACGAGCGATCGAATCTAGAAAACGGAGCAAAACGAAAAAATTGTGCACTGATGAACAGTACCCGCGCCTTAGCGCGCCTGGTACGGACAGATTAGGCAGATTTTTGGTTTTTGTTGATTTCCACCTCATGCTTTGGCTTCCTTATCTACTCTAAGACGTGGGTAAGGTCTAAAAGATCATACTTCAACACTCTAAACTCAGAAAACCCTCAAAAATCTCTCTCAAATTCTCCAAAAATCCTCCCAAAATTCCACTTTTTGACCTAGGGTTTGTGTGTTCTTGCATAAGCTTTTGTCTTCCAACCAAGGCAGCAACAAGGGGCTTGTTTAGGGGAGTTTTTGGCTGTTTTAACCACTGAAATACAGGAGAGAAACAAGTGTTTACACTTTGATTTGGTAAGGGACTACTAACTTGTTCATGTTTAGTGTTTACTTGGTTAATTTCGGCTATAATCATTGTGGTTGTGTTACCATGTTTAAATTGTAAATTTCCAGCCATGGTGTGATGTTTATTAGACTGATTTGAGTATGGATATGTGTTAAATAAGTGTATTGATGTTCATGTGAACCTTGAAATTGTTGCAATTCGATCATATACGTAAAATTGTTGAAACCGGCAAGAAACCAACTTGAATAAAGTATGTGACATGGCTGAGATTTAGGGTTTGTGACTTGATATTGAATGATTTGAGATGGTTAAGATGTTCAATATGTTGATTTGTGAATCTAGAACTCGAATTGATCCTTGGAGGATAACCGAAATGCCAAATTTGTACCCGAATATGGAATAAAGTGTGAACGTGAACTTGACTAACCGGATGTGCACATTCGAATACTAACTTTCAGGGGGTTTTGGTTGACTACCAATTGTCATGGGGCGGAGTGCAGTGATAGTCGAGTTGTGGCGACCTTGATTCGGCCTGTCTCCCTATTTTTGGCCAAAGTAGGGTACACCACATAGATGTTGGACATGAGTGGTGTTGTCACATGGATGCCAAGGTTGTAAGGACTTGGGGCATGTTGACTGGTTCCGCGGAATACTTGATATATGAATTACATTGGTACCATGATTTGATATGAGCTTCAAAGCTGAATGGTGTATAAGGGGTGCCGGTGAGTCGGAGGTGTACCTCGACTCTTATATCCTGTTACATGTGATCTTTATCTGTTAAGTACGTGATATGAACTGTTGTTAGCTCGTTACTTTGTAGGTTGGTCACTATTTCCAACTAGTATGGGACAGTTGACAATCGTGATCCTTCTTACGCTGGTAATGGGACTTAGTTGGTTATTGAGTATGCTGATTACTTGTGACTTAATCTGTTATTACTTATGCTAAACATATGCTGCTTATGTTAGCATCTATTACTGTTGCATACATGCATAATATGCATAAGTTTAGTGGAATCTTACTGGGTCATAGGTGACTCACCCTTCCATTATTGTTTTTCCTTAGATCGGAGCGAGGCGAAGGGTTCGCGTACGTGAGGCTGTGCAACTCGCTGTGAGATTAGAACGTTGTTTTCTTTTGAGGTAGACTTCATTTTGTGTATATGTTAGACAGTGGTTGTTATGCTGTCTAGGGTTTTAAACATTGTTTCTGTTGTATTGTATATAAAGGTTGGATGCCTTCTTTGTTAGTCTGTATATCGGTTGGTTGAGTTGTGATGACTCAGTTGTATATTTCAGTTTATAAGTTTGGATGGCTTATCGCTATACTGTTATTTCCGCTGTTATATTGTTATCAGGTGGTTATTTTGATTATGTTAATGTGACGACCCGACCCAGATTCCGGAACGGAATCCCAAGGTCACGTCGCGAAGACAAGACACGAAGAGAACAAGCACGAAGTAAATAATAGTGCAAGTCAAGTAATAGAGCTATTAAGCTCTAAACATGGATGTGAAAATGTATAAAAATACGGGTAAACAAAAATCGAAGATGCGGAAGCGTTAACCAAATGAAACCCAAGAGAGACATTATCTCCCAGAGGGGAAAAACAACACTCGCGTGCCGCAACATTGCAGATGCTGAACAATCCATCGGCACTACAGGCCGGCGTTTAAACAGAGAATCAAACTGACAATTACCCACGGCTAAAGCATACCGGGTTAACCAACAACTAGAATAAAGAAATGCCCCAAAGCTACTGCGTGCCCGGGAGACAACTGAAATAAACACTAAAACCACGAATAATGGCACGACACAACCCGTCGGCCAAAAAGAAACAATACAAATACCCAAGTATCTACCCGACCGTAAAGTCTAGATGACTTTACAAAATCGATCTCACAAGAATAGCAAAGTACATAATATATATGACGATACTAAAAAGAAATAGGACTCCACAAGCTACTACTCGGGGAGGTCTGCTGCTACTAGCATGAACCACACGATCTAATCTCGATCTATCGATCAGCTGCGCTCTGCTACAGTCACGATCTACTCGACCTCAACGCGGCTACCAATTTACTGCAGCTAGAAACAAAGTACGGAATGAGTCATAATGACCCAGTACGCTACTACAAGAGATATGTAACATATAATTATGTAACATAAAAATAATCATGGTGTCATTTTACAAATGACAGAAAAACCCGTGAAGAGGCGTCGTATCGTTTAGATACTCCACAAGATAGCCATTTCTTCTTACTTACTAAACCGTCCAAATGAACCAGGGTGTAATTCCCTATTCAAACACAAATCAAATGAATTAGAAAGTGATTCTCATAAAAACATTGCATGTAAGTACGTATAACTATATATATATACACCTCAAGTCATTCACAGAATTATCATGTACAAACATATATATTTATATATATATACATATCAAGTCTTTCATAGATTTATCAAGTATAAGTATGTATACCTACAGATATATACACCAAGAAATTCGATAATGCACGATCAAGGTAAACATGGTCACTTTCGATCCCATGTCTCAATTAACACTTTGTTGTCACATAAGTGCTTGAAATAAATCACATAACAGGAGGATATATTATAGAGCCGTTGCCGCAACGTAGATCCTGAAATGAACACGGTTATCACGAGTGTATTTGTCGGATGCACGTGTAGGATACATCGACCACGATAGTATTATTCCAAGCGCCCTATTGGTTACGACAAGGTACTCTTCTCCACTGTGATCAGTAGTGAAGGGTGTGTGCAAGTTATGGTGTGGTGACCCATCACTACCATGACTCTCTCAATTCATGATGGTGATGTGTCGTTGACCATGAAGACAAGTCACGTAATGCCAGCTGGACTAATAGTATGCCAAGTAGATATTTACTTGTCACATAAAATCAAGTAGGGATCGAGCTCGACAAGAGCGAACTCATCCATGTCAAGTAGATGTTTACTCATATTAAATCAAGTTGGAAGCGAGCTCGACAAGAGCGAGCTCGTTCAAGACAAGCAGGCATGTTATTCACGACATGTTCACGATTAATCATATAGATTATAATAGGAGCTCAATCGAGTCTCGAAAGTACAAGTGTCAAGTTGTTCATTCAATTCTATTCAAGTTCCAAAAACTAGTAATCTAGTCAAATGGGTTTCTAAGTGTCAAAGGATCTCACCACGATCCTAGTAAGGTTTAATCGTTCCTTAAACTGAACTCCGTTGAGTCATCGCTACAATTCATCCCAAATAGGATACAAATGCTATATGCATTTCTATCCTTTCTCTATGTTCACAGTTCACGTATATCTAGTCCTTATTTCATTGAGAAACCTTAGTTCAACAAATTCATCATTCCACCTATTAGTGAAATCTAAGTTCAATACATGTACACTAATCAACTTTCAATAGGTCATTAAGACATTCAAGAATAAATCATGCTTTGAGTCAAGATATGAAATATGCTTCATAAGTCATATAATACCAATAAAACCACAAGGTAATCAAAACCAATATATACTTCAAATCAAAAATGCAAGATATATTTATTAAGTCATATTCAATAAATAAATAAGAATACCAAATCACAATTTATATGATTCCCAAGATTCCCAATCAAGTTCTTAAACAAATTAAGGTACATTCGCACATACATGGCGACTTTAGTGAGTCGGAGTTCCCACATCAATAACCCCAAATCCATAGGATCCAAAACATGGGTAGGTCACATTCCTACAAGTCTTACGATCCTTTTTAAACCCTTATAAAAAATCCATTAGGACCACAATACCAAGCCAAGCATGACCTTAGTCTATTGATGACCCAAATTCTACAATATGAAACTCTAGCATAGAACTTTTTTTCTACGGCCGTCAATTGCAATTACTTCCTTCAGGAGAGTTGTTCCTAAACACATTTGGGACATTATTCATGCTTTACTCAAGTCCAAATTATTGACTTATAGGGCAGCCCCAATAAATTCAGATTTCAAAGCTAAAAATGACAATATTTCAACATCTTGCAAATGTAAATAATTCCTTCACAAGAACTACTCCTAGGCAAATTTAGAACAACATTTACTCTTGAACTAAATTCAAATTAATAAGTTGACATGGCAGCCCCAAAATTTCCAGATTTCTATCTTGTTGAAATGAAGGTTTCTACTTCACAAAAAGTCTTCCTAAGCATGTATACAACAACTATTATGAAGGGAGTATATCATTATTTTGACATGCAATTTTTCAGGGATTAGTAAACGTACCTTAAGCCTTAGATTAACATGATTGATCAACAAATAAAATGGAGACAATCGAAGAGGAAGGCAAGAGCTTCGTTTTGGTAGTCTCAAAACTCCGATCGGGCTCCCGGATCTCCGGCAATCGGCCGGTGAAGGATGGAGGTGATCTTGGGTCTCCCTCTCTCTCTAAACCCAGCAACAACAACGGTGGAGTGAAAGAATGGCTGTCATGTTTTGAGTTTGGGGAGGAAGAAGGCACAAAAGGTTCAATCCTAGGTGAGAGTTATTAAGGCTTCTATTGGTCAATTCATGTTGGCCCTTGATAAAATACATCCAAAGATTGAAATTAAACCAAAAGGGGTCACAATACAAGAGGGGGTTCAGACTAGGTTCAATTGGATTTAATGGTTCAAGCCAAAGATTCAAAATCAGAAAATCTGCTCACAGCTCAAAAACTCATTTTCTTGTTTCTGACCAGAAAACTTGTAAATTCCACCATTAATAGCTCACACCACCAAATGAGGTGATTCTTTCTTAGTATGAAACTAGACTCTTTAAACTATATTTTAGCCTTTTAAAAAACTCAATTTGGACTTGTATTCATCAAAATACAGTCCCTCCAAGTTCATGTTAACAATCTGGATTCTCAAAAGAGGTACTTAAACACCTTGAAAAATTACCAAATTTAACAGGGAGTAACCTAACATATGTAGGTAAAACATACTAAATTTTGAGAAAATTCTATTTAGTAGATTGGTACCAGAATTTTCCCGAAGTTTGCTCAAAAATAGGACTGAATCTGTGAAGAAATAAGTTGGTTATTGTATTTCCAATTGTAACAAGTTCACGAACATGGATGGTTTAAACATGAAAGAATTAGTACCCTTGGTCTAGAATTCAACCCACATGAGCCACAAGTAACACGGACAAGTCTCTAAGGCAAAGGAATGCAAAGAATTTCTGACATTCTGCCAACGAAGCGATCGCTTCGATTCAGGACGGGGCGATCGCTTTGGTACAGAGCGATCGCTTCGATGTTAACAAAGCGATTGCTTTGTTTCCAGTTTGGGCGTATGACTTTCTGGCTGGAGAGCGATCGCTTAGGAGGGAAGCAGGGAGATCGCTTCGTGTCCAGTAAATCCCAAAGTGTTATAAAACTCTCCCAAAGTGGTTTCTAACGAACCAAGAGTAAGAAAGGAGTATGAAACCACCTATCGAGTCAATTACATAAAGATTCGGGGTCTTACAGTTAAGCCGGGTCATGCCCGAATTTAGGCTATGTGCTAACTTGAATTGGGGTGTGACAGTGGGTAACTCCATTGGTAAAGGTTGGATCATCAATAGTCATTTCTCTTGTTGGCTAAGACTTCTTTTTTGAAGTACTCTGAAGACAAAATAAAGATTGGCATTTTTGACTAAATTGTTCATGCATTTAATGCATTACAGGCGGCCATTTAACTCTTTATTTGAAAGTCAAGTCTCAACAGTTATTTGCATTAAATGCACCAAAGTTTGAAGATCAAAAAATTCACCTTCTCAATAGCTGCAACAATTCTCTCTATAAGTAGTACTCTCTTGAAGCATTGAAGAAGGTTGATCAAGGCATTAAAGCTTAAAATTCAGATTTAGAGTGAAGCATTTAAGTCCAGTCAAAACATTCTCTCTATATCTCACAAAACAATTAGCCTTAGCACTTTAAAAATCATTGATAGCTCTCCCAACTCATGATAATTGAGAGCTTCATTGATTGCACACACACACACACACGAGTGAAATCAGTCCTTCTTTGAAGGACATCATCACTTACAAAGACAGGTTAAAATAAATTTTTTACATGATCGACACAATACAGGAGGAAATCGATTCATCCTAATTGTACAACTCATTTTCCACACAATTTTGGCAACCGCTTCATTTCAAATGAAACAAATCAACGACAAAAAACGGTAAGAGATTCATTTCATTTTCCTCTGTTTACTGAATAATCAAAAACACAGTAGAAACGTCAAGACTGAAAGTTGTAGTGGCAAGAGTGCATATTTGGATTCATTATAATTCCAATAATATAAGGTCGCAACATATACATTTCAGTACGATATAAACATTAAGTGGATTGAAATTGTCAACACCGGATCAAATTGAACTAAAATAAAAGAGGAAATCAATTGATCCGAATAAAAAATCAAAGATAGAGAGATGAAACCTAACCAGACCAAAGAAACACTTCTAGGAAACTCCAGTGGTAGAGTGGATTGAAAGGAGTATTTGCTAGAGAGAGAGAGAGAGAGAGAGAGAGAGAGAGAGAGGTGTGGAATGGGATTTTGATTTTCAGTTCGTTGTTGACGGATGGGAATAACAGATCTTGGACATTTCTGTTTTTTTTTCTGGTGGTATCAAACAATTCCTAATGGAAGGTGGAAGTAGGATAGATAAATTGCATAATACGTCCCTATACTTTCCACGAGTTGCATTCAGTTACGCATTGTGGACGTAAATTTATTTTCGTTCACGTTCAATCAGAATAGTTGTTGTCTTCAACGTGCCATTTCCTTAAAGTATTATGAATAGAGTAAAGGAAATGTCTATAGTCACCCCTCCCCTAATATGTTACACCGTTTTATTAATATAAAAATCAAATAATGATTTATTTAGACATCACCTAAATTTATCTTAACTCAGAAGACTATAACTTCTTAAATGTATTGCAAGTATACAAAAAGATGAAAACAAAAAAAAAAAAAAAACCTAAAACGAGGTGACCTTTCCTCTTTGAGACGATAGTTTTGGTATCATTATTTTCAACTTAAAATAATTATAACAAATTGAATAAAACTTATCGAACATCACCACATTCGAATAAAGTGGTAAGTTGAAATAAGACTCATTTATTTTAATCACACTAGGTTCACCGGTTACCTCTCTAAACCGCTCCAAACTTCTCATAAATCAAGCACCTAGAACGGGGGTCGAAAAAGACAAAGAAATGAGATAGAAAAAATTGTTACTGACATCCAAACGCCAAAGTTAAATGATCCAATTGGATTGCAAATTATTAGCAAATTCCAGCATAGAATTCATATTCAATCATATAAATCTCAGATTTGAGAGGAAACTAATTATTCAAACCATAAATTAAAATTTGATACCCATTTGCTTCAAGATTTGTTCATAGCGATTATCCATATTTACATTTCTATATACATGGATAAATGAGAATGTGTATCGGTTTGAGATGTAGAAGAAGGTAAGATATCGAATTCCGCTTCTGTTGAGGAAATAAGTGAGGAGGAATTTTTGCTAAGCCTTTTGTTAACACAGCTGCAGGGGATCACAACACAGCAGGAGATACCACAGTTGCAGGGGATCACATAGCAGGAGATCACCATAAAACCATAGACTCAACAACAGAAGATTAAATGATGACAGAAAGTTTGTTGTGGGTGCTACGTTAAGTGGATGTTAAGTGATATGTGATTGGCTAATTTAGTTAGTGATGTATTATGTTTAGTGGAGTAGTGGACAAGTTAGTAGTACATACATAGCTATAAATAGTTAGCTGTTCTTTGTTTTTTTTTTTTTTTTTTGCTCTGTAAGTTTTACACCGATGAATGAGAATAGGCATAATTCATTCTCAACTTGAGTTCTTCATTTCTCTGCAATATCCTTCTTGTTTTTTGTGCCAAATCTAACACCTTTGGAGGTGGCGGCACCGGCGAAAGTGGTGGAGGCTTCATAGGCTATTGGAACAACTACTTTAAATCTGGATTAGAAGCCACCACCACTAATGTCGTCGCTGCCGCCTTCAGAGGCTTAACAAAATCCTCCTCGCTAAGTTCTTGTGTGGTAATGGGATTAGATATCTGCATTCCAAATTATATATTCATATATATAGAAATATAAATACAGACAATCCCTTTGAATGAGTCTTCAATCAAAAAAGGTAAGAAATGTAATTGAGGTTTTGAATACATTTTTTTCCCTTGAATTAATATGAGATTTATACAATTGAATTTGAATTTTATGCTAGAGTTGGGTAATAATTCAGATCCAATCAAATTACTTAACTTTGACTTAATTTCGCTCTGGATTTTGGTATTCGTTATTTCTTTCCCATTTCTTAATTTGTCTTCTCAAACCCTCTAATTTGGCTGCTTGACTTATGAGTAACTCGAGTAGAGTTTGGTTTGTTGGTGTTAACAATGCCGAGGTAGGTGGAGATAGCTAGTGTGAATCTTGTTTATTGGTGAACATAGTGTGATTGAAATAAACTAGAGGTATATGGACCTTTTTTATGATTAATATAAATAAAGTTATTGAATATGTATTAAAATAAACAAAAAATTTTGGCTGACAAATACAAATAATGCATTACTATAAATTTTCTTAAAAAAACTTTAAAGAAAATAATTTGGCATATTACTAAAGTACCTCCATAGTTAGTTAAAAATAATTAAGAATGGGTATTCTAGTCTAGTCAAAATGGGTGAAGGGCACTAATAACAATATCCCTAAAAAATGACATGTCGAATGGCGCTACCTAAAAATGACATGTCGAATGGCGTTTGCTTAAGATAACGGTCATTTACAGAAAAATTGGACATAGGGACGTAGCAAGAGCGATAATAAATGTATAAGCACATTCGTCCTTCAAGACACATAATTGAGTATAGGAACGTACGTCTAGTGTTACTAGTAAAAAGTATAGGGACGTCTCACACGGTTTATCTAGAAAAAGCATATGAACTTATCTATGAGGTGGATATATTATATATTTATATGTTGCCTTCTTATTGATTAAGTCCATTACTTAATCTTGATTGAAGAACACTAATTTTTTATGTAAGTAGTGTTCACACTACAATAGGCAAGGTCATAAAGACTTAGTGTGTGCTAAGATTTTTGCTGAGTGTTAAATTTTTGTTCTTCGTCAAGCTTGAAGATCTACAACTTTCCCCTCTGTCAAAAAGTTTCCTATTCTATCGACATAGACGAAGCTGGAAATATTTGAAGACTTGCAAATGTTACTAATATCCATGTGAGTGATAAGAAAATCTTAGAAATCTACTCAGTCAAACCTCTGTAGCTGTGAGTCACTCCATTGTTAAAGCCTGCAAAGTCAAGAGGCATTACCCTTTTGGCTAAGACATTAGACATATTTTCTCCAATCCTCTGAAGCCAAAACAAAGATTGCTATTTTTGGCTAAACTATTCATGCACTTAATGCATTACATGAAGTCATCTAATTCTTTGTTTGACAGCCAAGTTTCAATAGATACTTGCATTAAATGCACCAGATTTGAAGATCAAAATTGAAGACTTCACATTTTCCAACGACTACAACAATTCTCTATATAACTAATTCTCTCTTGAAACATTGAAGACTGTTGACCAAGGCATTAAAGCTTAAAATTCAGATTTAGAGTGAAGCATAAAAGTCCGGTCAAGACATTTTTTTATATCTCATAGACACTTAGCCTTAGCACTTTAAAAATTAATGATAGCTCTCCCAACTTATAGTAATTGAGAAATTCATTGATTGCGCACACAAACACACGAGTGAAATCGGTCTTTGTTTGAAGGACATCATTACTCACAAAGACATGTCAAAGTTATTTTTGTACACGATGCATTAGTGATTAAGTATGAATTTTGCTTAGATTTTCATAAAAGAACAAGGATGGTGTAATCTTGCTCTATAATCGACCTGTAGATAGATAGTGTAAGTTTGAAATCCAGGGTTGACCACCTTGGTAGTGGACGCATTAACCTTTAAGTTCTTACATTTCCCATCGCAAGAAGGCCTTTGTTAACGAAGAGGAAGACTCCTATAAATGTGAATAATACGCCAAACCCTGTCAATCCTAACCTGATCTCTGTTCATACGTTTGTAAATAGAAAAGCAGGAAAAGTTAGTACTCCCTCCGTTTCAGGCAAAGAGTACAGTTTTATTTTGGGATTTTCCATATAAAGAGTCCACTTATAAAAATTGTCTACAATTTCCATAAATCTTTCAACTTTAGCTTCCACATATGCTATAAACATCTTGACTATGCTCAAATATTTTTGTAATTATTATGACCAACTTCAATACTACTTATATATCCCTTATTATTAGATTTTTCAAACGTAAACTCTTTGAGTGGAACGGAGGGAATACGAGAATGGGCTAGTAGTTACAATCAAAGGAATAACAAAGTTAAGTTCAATAACCAACAATTATAAGCATTTTTTCCACAGAAAAGGAACTATTTTACAGGCTTACATTAAGCAATTAAGGCCCAATAACTTTAGGGGGGGGGGAAGAAGTAACTCAGCAAAAAGTTATACGGTAAATTGTTGGCCAGTACACTTTCAAAACTTTTTAACCCCTCCAGTCCACCCTATTTTTTTTAAACCGAAAGAAGTCACTTTGATAATTTTCTTCATAAAATGCTCCCGTCTCTTTCACCCAAACAAACTATGACTTCCTGTAAACCCTATGACATTCGTTGAAAACTCGATCTAAAAGACTTCGTCTCTATAATGGAAAACGCAATCATGTTAATGGTGAAATTCAGAAGTGGTACGATCGTTTATAAAGTGCGTGAAAATTTTGGAATAACTGATGTGATTCAATTAATAACAGGTAAGTATTCCAATGTTGAAGCTCAAAATTTATCTTTAAAATATTCCTTGGGATCTCATGTGAATTGTTTTCTGTCGAACGATGATGATTGCGTAAACATGGTGTTGTTGGCCAAAATTTTATCAGTTAGCATTATATCAGTAGACATTTTTGAAAATTAAAATGCTTTAAGCTACGGATTGAATAGAGGAAGGTTACTTGGTGATTCTATTTCCTTTATCCCACCTTTTGATTCAACCGATGCCCGAATTGGGCATCACGATGCAGCATTTAATAATCCCTGTGCAGGAATTGGGCATTGCGATGAAGAAATTAATAAAGGCGATGCAGGAATGATTTATCGCAATGCCTCAGTTTGTAATAGCAGTTTAAGTTATTCCAATCGTGATGCATTAACTTGGAGTCGGGATGCATCATCATCACATCAAAGCAGTATCAATTCTGTAAGTTTGGAAACTGATGATGAAAGTGTTCCATGTTATGACATATGTCCTAATCAATCACAAAAGGATCTTTTAACTGTTGTTGGTGTTGGGCAAATTTTCAAAGGTGGATTGGATGAATTTCGAAGGCAACTGATAAAGTATTCCTTCAAGATTTGATTTGAATATGTTTTTTTGAAGAACATCAATGAGAGGGTTAGTGTTGTATGTGGAAAGAATATCGATGATGATTGTGGTTGGTTTATCAGGGCATCTGTTTCATGTCTTGGCAATTCAACATCCATATACAAGTGCAACCTTACACACATATGTCAAGTCACCATGTTTGATACAATTAATTACTCGAAAAGGATGGGTTGTGGTATAATTGCAGACTTGATCGTTGAAGATGTTCGTAGTCAACCAAGCTATTCCCCGATCGATGTAATTGATCACAAGAGGACCCAGTATGGCATTGAGGTAAATTACAGTAAGGGTTGGAGAAGTGTTAAAAAGGCTCGCAGTAGGATTTTTGATGGTTACGATGATTCTTTTCAAGAGCTGCAATGGTACATCAAAGCGTTGCATAAGAGTAATCTGGGCAGCTTTGCATTCATTGAATCGGACCCTATTACGAATCGTTTCAGTTGTTTGTTCATTTCGTTTCGGGCATGCATAGATGGTTTTAAGTATTGCCATCATGTATTGTTCATAGATGACACCTTTATGAAATCTCGATTTAAGGGCACGCTTTTGTCTACGACGGCCAAGGATTGAAATCAAGGTACTTAAAAAAAATACTTACTTCAAAAAAAAAATTAAATTATTTTAGGATCATATTGTTTCTATGCAGGGCTTTTTCCATTTGTATTTGCGGTTGTAAGTGCTGAAAATTGAGAAAATTGGTCTTGGTTTCTTTCAAAAATAAAAGAAGCAACATGAGATCTAGATATGTTGTTTGTATCCGATAGAAACGTTGGTTTAATGGAAGCCATAGGTAGTCTTTTTGCGAGTTCCAAACATTTCTTCTACTTGGTGCACCTGTATCGTAACTTGAAAGAGATGTTTAGTGGTAACATTATTCAAGCGTGTTTCACAGCAAGATGTTGGACATTGGGATGCAAATAATATTCAATTCGATACACATATCAGGCGCAATGCATAAAAATTATTTTTGTTTTTATGCCGATGCCTTTTAGTAACTACACAGTACACACACATAATATTTATTGAATTCAATGCAAAAAATAAAATCCCGATGCAAAAATGAATCCTGTGATATGTTTTTTACATGGACATCGGGATGCAAATAGATTCAATTCGATGCACATATCAGGCATTGCATTGCATAAAAATTATGTTTATTTTTATGCCGATGCCTTTTAGTAACTACACAGTACACATAATATTTATTGAATTCGATGCAAAAAATGAAATCCCAATGCAGAATCACTACACACATAATAACCAGCTACAATTTGGCTTATTGTCCTTCCAATCATGTCAAAATTAATTTCATTCAACTATATCCCACCAAAAATTGCAAGACTTGTACTTATCATATATATTCACAAAACAATTGTTTTCATTTCATCACTTTCTAATTTAATATCACAAAAATTACAAAATTGGACGTCTGCCAAGTTATTTCTTCATATAACCCCCTGCAGCCATCATCATCATCTCTACCTCTTACAACAAAAATTACAAAAATTAGTTTTCAGCAATCCATTAATAATCTTATACGTTAAGGAATTAGGATAATTCTTACCCAACTATCCGAGGTAAAAACAGGTTCAATTCTATCTTTTTTTCAATTTTTCGAGTGTTTTTTCTAGGAGGAACTCCCACGAGTCGGTGTGATGTAAACAAAGAAAACAAGTTATTCTTTCTGAAAACAAAATATCATATCTCATTACTTAATAAGTACAATACATACATAGTTCTCTAATCTATCGTTGTGTAAGATTTGCAGAGCATGTTTAATTTCTAGTATCGGTATAATATCTCCTGCCTGATAGACAACCGCCCTGCATAATGTGAGGACCATATTAATAATTCAACACAAAACATATATTTATGTTAGTATTACCAGAAACATAAATAATATGATATTTTGAAATTCAACAATATTAGTTTCACTTACTACTCTCTTCCAAACTGCATAAGCCTAGACCACATGTTTGAGGTAAATACCGCTACAAAAAATTATGTTTGTTAAAGCCCATAAAAGTGCCTCGATAGGATAATTCTTGAGGCCTTTTTAACCTTGAGGCACTTAAACTAAGTGTCCATAGTTTTGAAGCCCCAATAATCTATTGAGGCTCTTTTAAGTGATTTAAGAGTTGACAACTTTATGAGACACTTACACGAGCCTCAATATATTTTATGTAGTGTCCCATAAAGCAATTTGAAATATGAAAAGGTGACTAATATGTCTATTGCAAGTGCCTCTAAAAGAAATTTAAACTGTTTTAACTACCATCAAATGTCTCAAAAAAACTATTGAAACAACACTTGCAAGTATCACAACAACTAATCTCTGAAGACTGTTTTATGGCTTGCTATTAAGGCACTTTAAAAGACCCTATTCGGAAATAATAAGGCACTTGGAAATAGCCTTCTAATGCCTTTTCATGCTATTGTGGTTTTATCCATGTACAAGATATGAAAAAATTATAAAAGGTACAACAACAAACATACGTAGTCACAAAAAACTATCATAAATTAGTCACCAAAATTACATTGTCTCAATCATGTCTTTCGATAATCTACTCATATATATCAATATGAAACCAACTATAAATGTGTACTTGTATCAAAATGCTAGCCTAAAATGATATAACACAGTAATAGAACACCTTCCATCCATTCTAAATAATCTATGAAATCCTTCATGTTCAATATCATGGGGTTGCTACTAGCTTTGGTCAAAATCCAACGGTGTTACCTACAAAATATATAAATTAAAATTAGTAAAAGTACAAAAATGACATCTTAACGACTTATTGACTTAAGTAATGCAAACATACGAAAGATAAAGGCCAAGCTATAGGTGCTCCAATCGCGTCTCTAACCGTAGTGAAAATTCCATAAGGCCTAATTAACTCCTCATCCGAATCCACAAGAACTTGAACTTGTACTTCACAACAATTACGACCTAGTTCTAAAGCTCCCACTTGTGTTGTTGGATCAATACTTGAGATGATTTCCTTTGCAACGACATGGTCTTGATTCACTAAACTCTTGAGAGATACTATCGTACCAACCTAAAACATTAATAAATGATTCCCAATTAAAGAATATAAACAAATAACACTATAGCTAAAATTAGAAAAGACTAATCTTATGCCAATAGCAGGATAAGTAAAACCCTTGTATTTTGTAGATGAGAAAGAAATTATGATGAATATCATCACAAACACATGCAGAGCTGATCCAATACAGTTCATATGAGCTAAAAGATATTCTTAAGCAGGGAAAACCAATTATGCCAATTACAAGTAACAAATGGAATTCAGATCTATTATAACCCATCAGACTTTTGGGTAATGAAATCACGGAGACCACAATTAAGGTAATTTTAACTCTATTTGAATCACCTTCTTTTGCTCCTTGAACTTAGAAGGCACTGCTTTAACAATCTAGCATCTATTAAAGGTTTAAATTGGAATATCCGAATATGTGATATATCAGAGCTCATGTTTAACGAATAAAACAAAGGAAATGATACAATCAGCAGGACCTTGTCAAACCAAACCTCTGCTGGCTAGTTAAGTTATCATCTCGACTAAAAGCTTAAGCACTTAACAAGACACCCAGCAACATATATGAAGCTTAACAAAACCCCCTAGACGAAACTCTGGGACTTTCCCTTGCAACATCATTTCCAGCTTCTATGCTCTATCAATCATCTAAGAAACACATTTTGCAGTAAAAAAATACTAGTTCCATAATTCCATAGACATAATCAATCTCACTTTGCATAGAATTAATTACGGTGTTTGTTCACATTTTGTAGAATAGTCGTCCCACTCCATGAATTTCTAATTATCATTTACATAATAGTCAAAATTCACAATGGGCCTTTCATGAACATGAGAAGCCTTCTCATATGGTGCACTCAATCCACCCACAACAGAAGCTAGCCCAGCCAATATATGATGCTGCACTAGTGATGGAATAATATAGTGTGGTTATATGTAATAACAAGTTAGAGTCCAGCAGTTAAGCTCAATATAGCCTAGCCAAAAAAGCAGAAACTGACAGTAGCACAATCAGATAACACCAAGGAGATATGAAGGACAGCAAAGAAAACTACATGCATGTGCCTACACACACAAAAGCTCTCCTGTAGCTGAGCTTCATGATGAAGAAGAAGATGATCTGGCTGATGTTGGTGATGATGTGATCACATCTCCAACACCACAGATTGATCCAGCAGTTATTTATGCTGAAGAAATCAAGTATCTTGAGAAGTCTATGCTTCAGGCAAGAGTGCAGTTTAAAGAGATGGCAACCAGGAGGAACAGGTTGCTCTTTGCCTTGGCTAATCTTTCTGATCAAAAAGGGGGAGCATCAGCTAGTACAAGCCAAGTGTTTGAAGACATAAGTCAAAACTTTCGTTGGGAACTACTTCAGAAGACAAGGGAAGAAATGGACAAGTCTGACTGAGAAGACAATATTTACTTTATATTTATGCTTGTTTTTGTTTTCAATGGTATTTGAGTTTTTGAATTATCTTAACATTTGCTATTTAGGGGAAGTTTGTGTTTTTTTATAGTTAGTTTATGGTATGATCTTGGCTTAGAATTTGTTTTGACCAGAAAGCAACAAATCAGAGGGAGATTGAAAGTGTGTAATGTCTCACACATGTTGACAAGTCAAAGGTTGACTTGTATTAAGATTTGTTATTTTCTTTATATTAGTTAATTTAGTAAATATTGTATTATTGTAATTAGGTTATTTTCTTTGACTAACCTACTAACCAAATATTGGATTTGTTTAGTGTATCTTTTGGTTATTTTGTAGGATCTCTCACATAAGGGAAGAGTCCATGATAAGGAAGGATTCCATGATAAGGAAGTATTGCTTTGGTTGATTAAGGAAGATAGAAGTCTATTTAAAGATGTTTTCCTCAAGCAAATCAACGTCTACAAACAAGGACTCTTTGCCTATAAATTCAGGCCGGATGGCTCAGTCTTATTTACGGTTTTTGAGCTCTAGAATTCCAGTAGTTTCATAGAATCAAGAGCGTGTTTGTGTGAGATCTAGTTTGGTTATTTTGTTCTTCTCTTAGTATTCTTTCGTGTAACCATGTTTGTGATTCTGTTTAATAAGAGAAGTTTTATTGTCTACAGCACGTTGCTGTAGATAAGTGTTATATTTG
Source organism: Platycodon grandiflorus (assembly GCA_016624345.1). NCBI lineage: Eukaryota > Viridiplantae > Streptophyta > Magnoliopsida > Asterales > Campanulaceae > Platycodon > Platycodon grandiflorus. The sequence goes on from CM028364.1 coordinate 28,644,231, forward strand.
TGTTTTTCTCTGATTTAAGTTCGTTTATTCCGCTGCTTTAAGTACTGGTGTTAGTGCGGGTGCTATCACACCAGAACTCACATCAGGTCTGTTTGCATTCAATTGTCATTCCTAGCCGCTCAATTTCTTTCACACAATAAGATAGCAAATACCCCACTCTGTCCCAGATACGTCTGTCCACGCCTTTCCCAAAACCTCTAAACCTAATCTGCAAAAGTGAAGCAATAGACACAGGACTCACCCAAACCTCCCCTACCACCCCAAATAAATTGTGCCTAAGAAAAAAGGGCACTATCGCAATGAGGAAACAGGTGATCGTGAGATTCGGCATGCTTCATACACATCACACACCCATCTGGAGAACTAGCCTTACCAGGTCACCGCTTCTGAAACATGTCGCTGGTGTTGAGTTTATTAAGCACAAGTGACCAAGCAGATGCTCTTATCTTAAAAGGAACCCGGGCTTTCCAAATGAAGGAGAAAGGAGAAAAGGCGAAGAAGTATGAGGCTGAATCAAGTGAGAGCGGAAAGATTTAGGCGAAAAATGCCTCGAACCCTCTAACTCCCAAACCCGTGAATCCGGACGGGTAGACAACCAAAACTGAGAAAGAAACTTAAAAGAACTTTTAGTAACACATATACGTAAATCCTCTTAGTGTTCACATTATATCATTGCAAGTGCATATTAAGAATAGTTGGCAAAGGTGAATTAAGTAACTTCACTAAGAAAATGAACATTCATTTTAGGACCTTTTTTAAAAAATGAAAAAGAAAAAATGAAGATGGACACTCATTTTGGGACGGAGGGTATTACACGGATCTATATCATGAAAGTAGGAAAAGAAGAACAAGTACAGAATAGTTTGTCAATGTTACAAGAAATTAATAAATTTTCCCTGTCATGATCTGATTTACAAAACAGTCGTAGCATCCGAAATGATAACAGAAGTGGTAAGGGGAACTGCAGCTGCCGGGGGCATGAATATCTTTCCAATTCACACAAACCCTATCTCTTGAATTTTAAACATGAAATAATACAAGATTGGGAATCGAATGATGCTTAAGGTCATGTATTCAGTAAAATAACGAATATAACATGGATCTACTTCTTCAATGCAAAAACATAATTTAGTTCCATTTCTCACTGATTCAGAAAATGTGTATACATCTCTTTGTAACTTCCATTGTAGTTAAATTATTTTCTTCAATTGAATTTTAGAGTCCTTTATTTAAAGCAAACTTATAAACTTACTATGAAAACCTTAAATTATTTCTCTTTGAGAAAATAAAATCAATTCTGTTTGCATAAGGTGGCCCACAGTGACTCCCATGGCCAAGGTTCAGTAACACCCAAAACAATTTACGTCACTTGATTGCACGTGATAATCTGGTGCACCGCAGCTTACCGAATACATTGTGGACCTTTATTATCCAATGTGTAATGGTGTATCCATTACATCTGTATTGGCCATTACTGTTAAGTAGTGGCATGTTTGAAGAGAAAGCCAATGCACCACCGTAAAGGACGAAAATGATAATTATGGACGGTTTTAACACCTTGATCATGATGTAGAAACACATAATGAAGGAACATATGGCATTCTGTATAGGTCAAGACAGTAATGAAGACACAATGTACAATCGAGTAATCTGAATGAGAACCAGATATAACTGGTTATGGAGAAACCACAACCTATATATGAATCACAAACGGGATGCTTATCATGACAGGTTATCCTACAAGTGAAGAAATCTAGATCACATGTGGATGAATGAAGATGTCAAGACATCTGAGTACTATTGGGGCCACAAGCATAATAATTAATAACATTCCAGTGTCTCACCTTTCCATGGTGTTGAATAGCAGTTGCAATACCACCAGCATTGACCTCAGAAAGTGACGTAGCGAAAGCTTTGAGAGAGAGAAACGAATGAATCAACGTCGTTGAATTCACGCACGACTGCCGAAAGTCGATCTTCCAAAACTTGTGTTGAGGTTTACAACCTACCACGTTTTGGGCAACAACTCGCGAAAATTCAGAAAATAACATGAATTGGATTGAAAGCTTTAATGTTTAACAACCAAAAAACTGCCCAAAAACATCTCCCAACACTGTATTTGAAGGACCCCAAAACCCAAAAGGCAAAATAAACAAAAAGACATTTTTGACTCTAAAACTTCTGAGCCACATAACATGGACTAAATGACGTTTTTTGGCCTAAAAATGAATGCATCATGGGGCTTGCCCCGTGATTTTTGAAGTACTCGAAGAGAGCTTCGATTTGATATATTATAGGCCCCGTAATTCATCCGGAGTCAAAAGTTATGCCCCTTTCCGCGCGCACGGTCCAAATGTTCTAGAAATTTTAAAGCTTGGTTGTCCACATCAGAAAGACTACTGTCAACATAAAATGCAGCCTTCTGATGAGGATTTTCACCATAATGGAGCGAACATTTAAGTGAGAGTGGCACCGTCAAACTGGGAGCAAACTTATCTTGCAACACAAAATAAATACCAGTCAAACTCCATGCTTTCGATCTCCACTCAGATGGATGATACATTCATATGTTATAATTATACGGGTATTTCTGATAGTACATGGAACATATTTACACCCCTTAAAACATTTGGGATATGGTAACCTCTTTTAGCCTTGACACTGCATATGAAAGTTGCTGCTGCTTCACACTAATTTGAAAATTTCTGAGACAACTTCATTTTGAAAAATGCTTTCCATATTGGAAGACAATTTCTCTCCTCGGGATGCAACTTTTAAACGAGTTTTTTGTCATAATGAGCTTAAATAGAACTAAATCTATATCAGGTAAAAGAAGTACCTCCCACAGTTTGCTTCCACAGCCACTCCGAAACTGCAGAATCATAAGAAGTAACATGTTGGAAAGCTTTCCAGGCCAACTTCCTTCTGAACTGTTGATCATCCTGGTTTCCTCTGAGAAAGTCTAGAATTGCAGGGTAGTCTTGTGAATCAACAACGATCAAGACATCCTTGTGATTCTGTTTAACATGGAGGAATTAGTCGGAATCTACGATGAATAAAAGCTTGCAAGCTACAGAACAACATATTACTTAATGAAGACCAAGGCAACTTTATCATGCTATTAAATATGTGGGTGTCCATTGGACTCTGAAATGGGTGTGCTGTGGCTCTTTACACTGCATTTAGTGCAAAATCTTACTCCCTCGTCTCAAAATAAGTGTTCCCTATTGACTTTACACGGGTTTTAAGAAAGTAATTGACTCCATGTGCT